>DVQM01000812.1:0-14366 GCA_018231645.1 Heliconius ricini
AATGGAAATATACATTTAAGTAAATATTTCATCTCCTCGAGTGGGAATGGAACCCACGACCAGTCGGTTTACAGTCACACTTTGTGCCAAGTTAGTTAAGTTCTGGTACATCCTTAAATGATAAGCGTGTAAATACCTATAAGTAAATTTTATTTTTATTTTATGCACAAATTGAATCCAAGAAAATAGTTTAACTTTTTTAACTTCACGTTATATTACGCAGATAACAGGGTAGACAGAGGGAACCTAGAAACTTAGCGTTAAGATGCCGTTTTCCGCTGAAGTCTAAAGGCTTTAGGAGTTGACGCCACGCTTTTCATCAATAATATACTTTAATATATTTTTTTTATTTAAAATTAAAATACACCATGTGAAAATAAAACTTTAAATATACATAGAATAGATTTAAAACTCAAAAGATATTTGAATGAGGGCTACCTTTTGAAAAGATGGTCTCGGTCAAAATATTTCGCCATAACCGTTTTACGTTCTAGCAGCGCCTTGTAAAATTTTACAACCTCCATACTGGATAAAAGCCGTATTATATTATATAACTTGGTCTAAGTGCAATGACCAGTTCTATGTAGTAAGTGGCCTTATACAAATGCTATTTACGATGAAAATCTCATATTATATTCTATTAATATTGAGGTTCTTAGAGAATTATTTTTTTAGCTTCATTTTTCGTAATCTATATCCTGCATATGACAGGGTAGGCTCAGGAAAACTGGGAACCTATCATTCAGACACTTTGTTCCTATTAAGACAATTTCGCTCTTTCAGTTGAGGAGCTCTCATCGGCAGTGGTGGAATTCCACAACCAACCTTGTCTCATTACTATAAGAAATGAAAATATTAAATATTTCACTCAAATCTTTATTATTTCAAGTAGGAATCGAATCACAAATTATAAGTTCGAACATAAAAAATATATATTTATTCTATCATATAATTAACCTCCAAAAAAGCGACATATATTACTTTTAGAAGTTCTTGTTTACTTCTCATATAAACAAGTATGTTCTCAGTTTATTTAGAAATATATCTTCTTAAAATGTTTCAAACATGATTTATAATTTCGAATATGATAAATCGAAATGGACAATAGAGTGATTCATCTCCTTTTTTCTCTGTTTACGCTTTTTTACTTTACTATACCTTAAAAATTTTTTTCAGCTTCACACTGTATCTCACACACAGCAGGGTAGGCAGAGGAAATCTAGTGTTAAGACACTCCGATCCCTAGTTTTTGCCGAAGTCTCCGTGCTTAGTAGTGAAACTCAACGCCAGGCTTTTTGGCCTTTTGACCAAAGAAATGACAATATTAATAAATGATAATTCCTTTCCCGACTGGATATCAAACCCACAACTGTCGCGTTGCATGAAAGTTTGTCTCCTATAAAGCAATATCTAATAGCATTTCTCTACACACTTTAAAAAAAACAAACAAAAAAGCAAAACGAAACGCCTGGACAAATTATATAGGAAACTACTAAAGTTTTGAAACAGCACTTTTATCCAGTAAAGAAGCGGAAAGCGTTTTTAAAAGTTGAACATCTTTCAAACTGGATGAAATTTTTAAAGGAGTTCAGTGTGCGAATAATTTTAATGTTTCTTTCCCAATGGTAAGTTTTGTGTCGGTGTTCTAAATAATCTATATATTTTAGCTTCCCATTGTATCCCATTCCACATGGAACCTTGGAACTTAGTGTTTAGATACTCTATTCTCATTAAGACACTTCTGTTCCCCACTTCCCACAATTCTAAAGGCGCTGTTTACCTTTTTACTATAGCAAAAATTAATTAATTGTTTCATTTCCTCGAGTGGGAATCGAGCCCACAGCCTGTCGCATTTATACTCATAAGCTAGTGCCTCTGCGCCATGGCTGGCCTCATATATATGAGTTAACTACCTATTTGTTTGTTCCATAAGTAATTTTAGTCCTTTTTATTAAGATTAAGCTTATTGTGAGTTAATAAAATTTAAGAAACTAAATTACATGAATTTCTATTCGTTATATCATCATAAAATTTGGCAAATATGATATGTAGATTAGACGTTAATATAATTTTATGGTACCATCGAGCTGGTGTGATGATGGAATCGGGAGACGAAGGATGGAACCTTGGATTGTCTATTAGTTAAACATTCTGTGAATACTAATTAGTTACTAATTTCTTTCGAATTGATCTGTAATATATATATTTATAGTACAATCATTAAAGTGATCTTCTTAACCACCACTTTGACAATAAATTAGACACACGATACAACCTAGACTATATATTGAGAGAATTCAAGACATGCGTGTTGAGTCGCAAAACTCAATGAGACGGAAAAGTAAAAAATTAATAGATTTTTTTAAGCTTCACGCTATAGCCTGCATATAGCCCGCATATAGCTTAGTTAAGACACTCCGCTCCCCACTTTCTGCCGTATTCCGGAGGCAATGGGTATTGAGTGACGAAATTCAACGCTGAGTCAAAACCCAGCGTTGAATTTCGTCATTCGTCGTTTATTTCTTCGCTCTAGAAATAAGAAATATATAAAGGATTTTTTAATTTCCTCAAAAGGAAAATGAACCCACAACCTGTCCCGTTTTAACTTCTGTGTCGCATCCGACGATGGCTTTATACGGAATAATTTAAAATAAAATGCATATTTATAAACAACTGCACTTTGATCCAAGTTCTTTGCAAAACATAGGGTAATGAATCTAGTTACGTATAATGGAACGTTTCTAAGAGGTGCCTCAAAAGAAAACTTGAAAGGCTATATGTTCTCTTTTGTTTAGTTGACTATCAAATTGCCTCGTAGTTTATTGTTTTAAGATAAAAATGAATTTAAATCACTGTCGTTTGTTATTTATTTTTGTGATATTGCGTGCTGACGTGTTTTGCGTATTGTGGCAACTAAATGCCGCCCATTGTCATGTTACCAGAGCGATGAAATAGAAATATTTCATTCTCCTTAGTGGGAATCGAACCTACATCCGTCACAATTACAGTCAGTAGAATGTTTATTTCTATTATGAATTACGCAGCAAATAGACGTATCAGTTCAATTGTGAGATAATGGGAAACGGTTGCCACACGCACTGTTGTTGAGTACGATTCTCATCATCATCTCATCAATTATTTATTTATCTGTTTTGATAAGACAAAGCGTTGAGTTCCAATATACAATATATCATAGTCAATGTAAATAAAATGTGAACACTACGTTTTTTCAGTATTCAATTCATATCAAAATATTATAAAGCTGAAGAGTTACTAGAACTACTTTTTCGAAAAAAATTTTTTTATTATATAGACTGCAAATCGAGGAATCTAAAAATCATAAAAAATCTTTTTTTTTAATTCACGCTGTATCCAGCACATAGCTGGGTAGACGGATGAAACTTGGAAACCTAGTGATAAGACACTTCGTTCCCCTTCTTATTTACAATACTTACATCTAACTAACAAGGACACTGGATTGCTCGTCCCCTTGCCTTCACTATTAGCCGCCATACATGTGTAGTCGCCCGCCGCCGCTCGTGTTACACTTTGCAGAACTAAACTTTGAGCGCTTAGTATCACTCCTGCCGCTTCGTTGTGGAATATTTCTGTGTTCTGGAAGAATTTCTATAGAATTTATAAACAATAAAAAAAACAGGTTATTGTGAAAGAAAAAAGGAGGTTTAGTAAAAATGTTATAAAGGAATTTATCACAGTAAGACTAAAAACGTTTTAAATGAAACTCTTTTAACTGGATTAATCGCGTATATTTTATATTTTTATACATTTTGAGAAACTACTCAAAGAACTTATAAAGCATAAAAACTATAAAATAAATAAGGATTCCTTTTTTATACATATATAGGTTCTTATTTAGAAAACGTATAAAAATTTGAACGTAGCGGGACGTTAAAATTTTTATACGTTTCCTAAATAAGTATTTTTCTATCGTAAGTGTGGAATAACTTTAAAATTGTTAGAAAACATATATAGCTTGTTCAAAAGGTAAGGATGATTTTGTTATTTCAATATTTCCTCCTATGACTGATCGATACTATTCTGTCATCATCATCATCATTTGGGAACTTAAGGGAAATTTCACATAAGGAGTCTGGTGATTTTTGTTTCAATGAATATTGTTACCTGATTTTTTTTATAACTTAAAAATTGTAGTGAATACTCACAAACAATAGAATAATATTAAAATACAAATATTATAGTTATTGATTATATATTTTTCAAGTATAAATACTTGGCGCAGGGGCACAAAGTGTGACTGCAAAATCGACTGGTTGTGGGTTCGATCCCCACTCGAGGAGATGAAATATATGAATATTTATTTACATTTATATTTCCATTTCTTCGCTCTAGTGACGAGGCAAAGCGCGGTGTTAAGTTTTGAAAATCAACACCCAATGCCTCCAGAACTTGACGGAAAGTGGGGAACGGAGTGTCTTAACACTACCTTCCCTCTGCTTATCCTGCTGTGTGCAGGATACAGAGTGAAGCTGATTTAATTAGTATATATACTTACATCGTGAAACCAAACGAGCCTATGAGTTTTCGGATTAGCTTTCACAGTACATTCGAAGTAGACGTCGTCACCTTCTTTTATTTCATCTGGATTCAAATTCGATCCCATTTTCAAATCGACTATTGGTACATCTGGAAAGAAAGAGCATTTAGTTAAGGGCATTTTTAAGCGCCGAAAAAATTGTGAGCGGACTCCTAGAAACATTTTTTTATATATTAATAGAAATGGATATATATATATGTACAGAGAGAGAAAGTGTGAGAGAGAAAATGGAGTGCGAATCTTCATCACAGGTATTGCCTGTGAAAACGATTAAAAGATTGCATTCTTTTAAACATTTTTAAAATGCTTATTTAAGATATATAAGAAAAATAAGTACTTCCTTTGAAAACATATAATAATATGAATTTAGCATTTATAAATTCACACCTCTTTGAGACTATTCAAAGGCTCCGTAATATTATATGAATTAAGAAAATGAATACTACATTTCCACGATTTATAACAGCTTGTAAAAAATCTTCATTAAATCTGTATTTTAGTGCAGATTATTTAAATTTTTACTTTATGCTTATTGATAGTGGTTTAGTTTAATTGTAAAATACGTTTTTTCACTATCTATCGTAAATGCGCTATCTGATAAAAATTTTATAACGTTGTTTTAGACTCAATAACTTTACGCTTCTTTTCTTAGAGGAAGAGGGAAATAGAGAAAAAGAAACACAAACCATAAACATGTTGATTTGGGCAACTCAATCACACATTTTTTCTTGTTACAAAATCGAATGTAAATAAAAATAATTCTTTTCCTCGGTAGGAAATAGAACTTACAAGCGTCGCGCTACAAAGAGATCCAGTACCACTACACCACACGGGCCTCAACCACTAAATCCATCAAGTAAAACACAAAATATTGCTTACATCCAGATTAAAAATATGAATAGCCAAAAATCTACTATGAATTTTTTCCCTAAAGTACTGTCATTTAATATTGTGAATATATACTTAATTCAAAATTAGCGCTAAGAGTGGTTTTAACTCCGCCCTTCGTAACGTAACGTAAGTTACGTGTCGTTTTGTAAGATTTATTTAAATCCTCTCTCCCAAGCTCCTGAAGGCTCTTGAAAATTTTCACGATTTTTAAAGATGTCACGACGATTTCAACGTCCGTCGTTCTCAACTTTTATTTTTCTTTTAATGGAGATGTAAATTAGTATTCTTATTCATTTTGTCAAATAAAAAATAATATTATTAAATGTTTTGTTTGCAATTCTGGCTTTTCGTTCTATTTGGATTTTTTTGGCGAACCAATTTATTTTTTGAGCGAGATAAAGTTGAAATTAGCTATTTAATGAAGAAATAATTTTCGATTAACGAATAACTAAATTGTTATTATTTATTTATATACCTATTTCCTATTAGGATGCATCTTTTTTGGCCTCAGTTCCAATCTCGCTATTATTATTAAGTTATCTAATCTTATTTTTGTCGCAGCTGGCACTGACACCACAAAATAAACTGGTCGAGTCGAACTCGACCAAGGGTTCCATACCAATTTCAGATTCGTAAACTTAAGTTTACTTTAGTGTAGTTCATTTCAAACAAATGAATGCATATGGCATTCATTTGTTTGAAATGAACTACAATTATAAGCTTGTAATGATTTTTTCAATTCAATATTTAAAAATAATAATTAAGACAGTTTCCTTGATTTGTAGGTTCATAGGAACCTAATTTACGTAAACATTATATTCGAAGAAAAAAAAATAAGTTTAGTTCTTTAATTAGGTTAATAAAGTCTGAAATTGAGATCTAGCGTTCCAGTTTATCCAGCGCAGACTATGAACTATGGTATAGGATACCTGGGAACTTAGTATTAAGACGCTCCGTTCCCATTAAAATACTTCCGCCTAATTCTAGAGGCATTGCACGTCGAGAAGCGGAACTCAACGCCGCGCTTTACCGCATTACTAGAGCGAGGAAAACAAAATATCATATATTCCATATCCTCGAATGCTAATCTAACCCATAACCTACTACCACTACAAAAGTTTTATTTTTCTATTATAACAAAGCTACATTGAATTCCTATCCAACAGTTAAATAACCCACAAATAAAATCTACTAAGATTTTAAAAAAAATCTTGAATCACGACCTCTATACTTAAAAAGATTTATTTATCTTCGTCAACAATGATAAATGGTGTGAATGTAGATTGATTCGGAACATCTTTATAGCTCCTTAACTGCGTAAGGCAACTTTCCCATAGACAATTCTGTTGTTGTTTACGATACGCCCACGGTTGACCAATATGGTCGGTTATTTGAATAGCGTTGTAATAATAGAACAATGGTTCAATATTGTATATTTTTTAGTTTCCCGCATAAAGCGGGATAGGAATCTAGTAGTAAGGCATTTCATTCCAAATATCAAGATTTCAAATATCGAGAGGAACGAAATGTCTTTCTACTAGATTCCTCTCGATATTTGAAATCTTTCTCGTAAGAAGGAATCGAACCCACAACTGTTGCATTTATAATCAAAAGCTGTGCCACTGCGCTATGAAAGTCTCAATAATATTTAATTTACATACAAAAAAATGATTAACCGAGCCATCTCATCTGATATCTCACTTGAATTATCGGCTTTGATACCAAAATTTGGTATGAAAGGCTTCTTTAGGCTTTAAAGATTTTTTCAGATTTTTTTTGAACTAGAACCTTTAGATACTAGCTGCCATTTTCTCAATTCTAGGACCGGAATAGTGGCACCCATTAATTTTGTTTCTCTTTATAGAGTCGACATATATGTTCTATGGTTTTGAAGTACATGTAGAAAAACGATTTTTTGAGAAAATCAAGGAACCGAAGATCAGAGTATGTATTTGAATTTCAACTGGATATCTCAAAGCGTTCCTGAGATAAAGAGTTAATACAGGGAGACAATTAACTAATGATTGCAGCAGGGCAGCAGCAACGAGCAATTTCTACTATTTTCTATTTTCCTCGTTTGAGCTGTTTCACACAATTTGAGCTCTATCACACAACACGCACCGTTAGGTTCCCTCTGTCTACCCTGCAATCTGTGGGATAGCAGGGTAAAAAAAAAAACAAATTCGAACAAATCTACGATGAGAAACTATCCCAAAATTACACAAAAATCCATTGACATTAAAAATATCGGTAAACTTTTCCAATACTCACAATGTACATTAAGACGCCACTTATCCTCTATAGCCGAGTCGGGGATGTGCTTGTTCTCAGCTCGACAAGTTAAATATTTGCCGTCGTCTTCCACCGCGGGCACGAGGCTCAGCACGCTGAGTGTCTCGTTGTTTTCGGAAAACTGTTTGGAAACATATGTGTAAATGAGTTTTTTTAGGTTCACGCTGTATCCCGCAGGGTACCCTACCTATCCTAGGTGAGGAGAATCTGGGAATCTATTGTTAAGACACTATGTTCCCATAGGGAACTATTTAAAATTCGTTTATCACTTTCTGGTAAATTCGGTTGGCAGGTTGACTGACGAAACTTATCGCTGATGTTCTTTTTTCTCAAGTTTTTTTTTATCTTCGTATAAAATAAAGAAGTAATTTACAATGTGATCCTTTATTTTGAATATTCTAAAATGTTGCATGCAATACAAAATGAAACATATGGTGTCATAATTGTAGGTTATATTACATTATATTATAATTACAAAGCACTCTCAGGTGCAGCCACGTATGAGCGCACCTATTGGAGCCGTTATGGTGCAGTGAACAGTGTATTGTGAGATCGATTTCCAGTTGAGGAGAACAAATATTTTAATTTCTTCGCTCTGGTAAGAAGACAAAGTGCGGCGATAAGTTTTGCCACTCACCACGCATAGTTCTCGAATGGACAGAAAGAGGGGGAACAGAGTGTCTTAATACTAGGTTCCCTTTGCATACCTTGATATTGACCTACAGATCTTGAGAGTAACCAAAATGTATATTCACTTACTAAGTCAGATTGGTTTTTTAATTAAAAATAGGATTAAGCATGAAATTTAATATAAACCTTAATGAAAATAATGAAATGTAATCTCAATTTTTCACAAAAAAAATATTGTTTTTATCTTAAGACTAAAAACATTTACTCAAATCTTAGCTTTGAATTGCGATAAAATTGTTATTAACTAACTGAAATATATTTTCTAAGTCCACTTAATATTTAATTAATGCTTACGCCTTATCATTTCATTTTATTCCAAGTTATTATAAATTTTCGCTAATTAATAAAATAATTAGAACGCCATGACGCAGGTGTGCTAGTATAAACGCGAAGTTTGTGGGTTCAATTTACCACTCGTGGGAATTCGTCGAAAGTGAAGAACGGAAGTGTTTTAATGAGAACGGAGTGACTTAACACTGGGTTCCCATGTAATATCTACCTAACATACTTCGTGCATGACACAATGGAAAAGAGGCAAAAATATTTAATTGCCTAATAATATATATTCTTATAACCAGATACAAAATAAAATCGTTTTAACAAAAAGAATCGTTTACACCTAAATAACTAAGAAACTGCAAATGTTTCAAGTAAAACAAAAACAGTTGACAAGCAAAAATAAAGCAATAAGCCTTTCCCATTGTCATATTGTTCTGGCCATTATCAACCCTACCAAAGAACTCCCTGCAAAATTAACAATAATGAATTTGAATTGTTGTTTTTTTTTTTAAAAAAATAAACGGGTCAAGTTCGAGTCGCAAGCTGCATCAAGGAGGGTTCTCTCTAATTCTTAATACGATCTTTATGTATAAGAATAAAAATATGGAAATATTTATGAGAACCAATTGAAAACCATTATTTTACTATATTCTTCTAGAATGCTTTAATTTTAATTAGGTTTGTTTGAATTTTGCAATTTTGATAAGAGAAGGAGATGAGACTTTTGCGCCTATCATTAATGTAATAAACAATTAAAACTGTTATATTTGTAATACTTTAAGCATATTTTAATTATCGATAGAAATTAACAAGTTAGATCGTATTGATATCTTCCAAGAAGGAACCCAACAACCAAGCCATATATAATTTATTCATATACACTCCCATGTCCTCCTAAATCCTACCTCATCTAAAGATAAATTTGTCATTTCAATTTATATTTTTTTTATTTTTAACATAGAATTGCTACTTTGACCTTAAAAATAAATAAACAGTTCTAAATAAGGAACCCTCAAATTCAAACCAAACCATCCATTAAGTAGAGGAAGAAAGAAAAAACAAATTAAAGAATCTATTAATTACAGTACGATAGAAGAGAACAAAAGCCGTTACGTTTTTGGCCATCCTCTTAAGTTGTCTATTGTTTTTCCACCAGGATACAGACGCTTCGGGACGCGAGCCTGTCGTCTTGCATTCGACCTCGTACCTCTTGTCAGCTGATACTTGCTTTTCTTTAGTTAGGATGTTTACTGTTATTGGTTTCACTGAAACAAATTATTGTTTGTATTACATAGATATAGAGTACTATGCAAACGCGTGTAAATATGACGATTGTGGGTTCGATTTTCACGCGGGAAGTGAATTATTTTTATTTTCTCGTTCTAGTGAGAAGATGAAGTACGGTGTTGTGTTCTACTATTCAACACGCAATGTCTAGAAAATTGGGCTGAGTGTGGGGAATGCAGTGTCTTCACATTAGGTTCCCTCCTTTGCATAACAATTTCAATACTTCAAGGTTTTTGTTCTTCATAAGTACCATATTATAACCGTAGCGATCGAACTAACAATTATCACGTTGAAAAAACGTGTAATTGGAATATATAAGATTTTATATAAAATCCATGTAGACAAATACATATGACACAGCTAGTATCACAAAAAAAAATATTTAAAACTTACAACTTTTATATTTTAGCGATAAACTTTAGTAAATACTATAGAAAGAAATCAGGAATACATATTTATTGTTCAGTTCAATTTCGACAAAACGAAATATATACTTGAATTGAGGTATTAAATATGTGTTATAGACTGGTCGTTGCACAGGGGCAAAAGCGTGCGGATGTAAGCGTGATGAGTTGTGGGTTCGATTTCCACTCTAGGAAATGAAGAAAATAAATATTTAATATTTCCTCCCTCGCTTCGTGCGGCCATTGAGTTTCAACACTCAACATGAAAAGTTTCCAGAATTCGGTGGAAATTGGAGAACGGAGTGTCTCAACACTAGGTTCTCAGGCTACGCTGCTATGTACCGGATACAGCATGAAGCTACAAAAATTGTATAAAATAACAAATACATATTTATTCTTCACTTTCTAAAGAACGAAATATTTTTAATATATGTATTGGAAGTGTGTTGAAAGAGTACGTCTCGTTTTAATACCTTTAAGAAAAGAGCTTAAGAATTCCACCATTGAGTTTTTATAAATAGCAACTTACTGAAAGATCGTAAGTTATTTCTGTCTAATAATATAATATTTGAAAAATTCGAGTTACAAATCTAACAGTGACTGAAACATGGAATTAACATTTAGTTTATTTTCTACTACTCATCGCTCGCTATTTTAGTTGTGTCAACTATATATTTACTTTATGTATCCCGCACATAGCAGAGTAGGCAGAGGAAACCTGGGAACCTAGTGCTAATGTACTAATTATCCCACTTATCCATTTCCCACCGCGGAATTCTAGAGGCATTGGCATTGAATGTTGAGTGGCGAAACTCATCAACACGCTTTGCCTCGTTACCGATCTCGAGACCGAAGAAAGGAAAATATTAAATATTTAATTTTTCTATCGAACTTACAACCTGTCCCGTTTACAGTGGTCTGGTTGTGCCACTGCGCGACGACCGGCCTAGGCTTCGCCTAACCTACCCATACAATATGTCAAAATTGAGCTTACGTAGACGTATAACGTAACTGATATAAGCTAGAGCCGTGGTTGTTGTAGTTTCAAATTTCAGGAGAGAAACAACACTCTATTCTCCGTTTTTAGGGCTCTGTCCGTGTGAAGCGGGATTCTATACGGACGGACGCTATCAGTCTATCTATCCGTCCTTGACCACACACACATAGTTAAGTTTTCAGGAATTTTTTTCTTTACAAAGATGGAAAGTAGTGGAACGTCACTTTTTACATACGCATATAAGAAGGTATCTTAATTGGCTTGACTGATCGGATTCCAATCAGTATTCCAAGATGTGCAAATTGCGCTATGTAACATTATTTATTCAATTATACATATAGATTAAGGAAATTTTAATATAACAATAACTATTTCTACAATAAATAAAAATTCAAATTTATCAATATTTTTTAAAATTCTAACTACTAAATACTTACGATTTATATCCAAAATGAGAACTTTAGTCTCCGGCGGCGCCAAGTTGGTGTTCGATGCTTGGCAGACCAATCTTGCGTTCAAATGCTGTCTACCAACATTAGGAAATGTTAAAGTGTTTACTGTCAAACCATCTTTCCTTTCTTCATATGAGTCATCTATCACTACATTTTCGAGGTACCACGTGACTCGTGGTCTTGGTATACCTGTAATAAAAATTCATATTATTACACGTTCGAAGCGAAGCGAACGATTTAATGAACAGTTTAACCGGTTAGCAAGATTACATAATTTTCGTCAGAATACGTTGCATTACAGTTGGGGTGCCGGAATTCAACACCGCGCTTTGTTTTACTAGTGTTGAAAATAATTTAATGCCACGAGGCATTGTGTGTTGAGAACGAACGAAACCTCTTTCGGAGGCCGTGCTTTGCCATGTTACCAGAGCGAGAAAATAAAAATATATATTTTTTTCTTGTAATGGGAATAGAACCCAAAACCTGTCACACTTTTTACATTCTAATGCCTCTACGCCATGACTGGTCTCTACATTATTCACGATGACATTCAAAATTTCACATTCTACTATAACAATATTTATTTAACCACATGAATTTTTCTGTCAATAAAATCAAATCCGCGACCTTTATTTCAAGAAGAAGAAGAAGTGTTATCACACACAGTGTCGAAATTTACGGTTCATTTTTTGTATATATCACAAATATTTGAACGAAATTTGTTGTAGTGCCTCTTAACTGCTCGAAAGTTAGACTGGAGTAGATATTGAAATAATATATTTGACCGATTTCAAAAATATAAGGTTATCAGTTTGTATGGAATTGGATAGTAAATGAGTATAGTGAGCTATTCAAGCTTCCAAGCACGTGCGCTAAGTTTAATAAGTGTGTACGTTTGTCTATAGTATCTCGGAAACGAAAATCATAACGTATAGAGATGATCCGTTTTAATTTAAATGTGGTAAATTTTACAATACTTAAGTAACTAGTTCTAATCATAAGTTAGAGTTTTTTATTGTTTTCGTTTTCGCATTCTGATAGACAAAACGTTAAAATCTCCCTCTAATCACGTAATATCTCGAAAACTGAGTAGAAAGTGTGGAACGGAGTGCTTAACACTATGTTGCTTACTATATGAAGCGTGAAAGTTTTTTTTTAATATATATTTTTCTCAGCGTCCCAGTCCAGTCCAGTCATGGCGCAGAGGCACAAAGTGTGACTGCAAAGTCGTCAGGTGGTGGGTTCGATACCCATTTCACCACAAGAAATATTTATTTAAATGTATATTTTCATTTCTTCACTCCGGTGTCGAGGCAAAAGCGCGGCGTTGAGTTCCGTTATTCAACACGCAATGCCCTTGGAACTCGGCGGTAAGTGGTGTCTTAATACTAGGTTCCCTCTGCCTACCCTGCAGTTTAAGGGATACAGCGTGATTTATTTTATTGATTTATTTCATTTACTTTATTTTTATTTTTTCTGAGCAATCAAACCCACTAGCATTGCGTCTACGGCCCCAATATACTTATCTATTTATATTTTATTTATAACAACATCTAAGTATGAAACAGTGTAGATGGCTAGATAAAGTTCAAAAAGATAAAGATCTTTTATCTTTTTGTCGTTATATTGACCACCCATGTTCGATACAATTACCATTACCTACCGTTACATTGTCACATCGGGTAGTGTTACCTGTTATTGTTTAAATTTAATTGGATTTTATTGTCAGTCGATTTTTGTTATGAAACAATAGCTTCGTCTTATTTGGTGTCATGCGACTGTAAGCGTGATAGGTTCTGGATTCGATTCTCAGTCAATGAAATGATTTATTTAATATTTTAATTTATTTGCACTGGTAAAAAACTTTTTCTTTTTTTACCATAAATGTCAAAAAAACAATGAGAGTATTTTACTGTATGTGATAATTAGGGGTTCCATTACCTCTAGGATATCTGTATCAAACATGGGCGTCGATCAGAAACTTCGGTAGCTTTTTCTCGCATAACAGGTAGCCAGAGTGAGCTTAGTGTCACAACACTGCGTTCCCAACTTTCTTTACAAATTAGCCGTTAACCCGAATAAATTGTACAAATTCCTTGTGAAAGTATCATATATATAAAAATATAATAAAATTATAACTGTCTTTCTGTACATAAACTAAATCAATCTATTTATCGGAGCGTTTAACATTTAAATACAAGCTTAACCGATTTAAATTCAGTTTTCACTTTTATATGTAATAAAACTTCTCTTATGTTCAGTGTTTGTTTTATTTAAATCATTTCATAAATACAAAAATTTATATCAATATCAATTATTTTGTTCGACAAAGTAGCCTCAAAATAACTGTTTTATTTAATTGACGGAAACTTTAATTTTAAATGTATATTCTTTCTTCATGTTATTAGGATACAAAAGTAATCCAGATAAAAAAATAATAAAAAAAATTAGCTTCACGCTATATCCCGCACACAGCAGGGTAGGCAGAGGGAGCCTAG
>DVQM01000813.1:0-14366 GCA_018231645.1 Heliconius ricini
ATCTTCATCTTCATGTGCTTCATGTGGTTCACAAAACGATAAAGGGTTCACTCTTTTCTCTTTTTAGGTATGGAACCCTAATTTTTTTAGTTAATAACATAACAAAAAAATATATTTATAAATGTATAATATAACTTTTAATTTTGCATAAATAATAATGATACATGAGTAATATCACAAAATAGGATAAAGCTAACAAAAATATATTAATTTAATCTAGGCCATTTCTTCTCTTGGGAAACATCTTATGTTCAACTTGTTCTACTTTCAGAGCAACATTTGCTAGTTGTTCTGCAGCTATAGATGCTGCAGTGCCACATGTCTCGGCTAATTCTTGGATGCCAGAAGACACCTGTTAACAAATCATTAATAATATTTTAATTACCCTTGATTTCACACTTTAAGTTATGGTCTCAGTGTCTACTTAATTCTTAATGTAAACAATTATTTGGAAGCAATTGTGTGCAATAATGTAAACAATTATGGGACACTTTATATTAAGTAAATATTACATAATAATAAGTTATAGAATATAATAAGGGAAGAAACATGAATAAAAATGAAATACAAGTAAGAAAATATTTTTTGATAAAAATATATATTTATTATTTTTTATTATTTTTAGCTAGTAAAAAATATTATATGCAGTAACTCTTAAATCTTATCAATTTTTTTAAAGAAAAACTTGGTTCAAGACTTCATAATTAAAAAATAATTGGATACTATGTTAAAATAAGAAAAATAACACATTTATACTAACAGCATCTGCCTCTGCTTTCACTTCAGCAGCCCTTGTTTGTAATTTGTTCACTGTTGTCTGTAATTGTGGCACTTGCTGAATAGATTCCGATTCTAGAACAGGAGCTGCCTGGAAAATAAAAATCTAGTATAATAACCATATCATCATTATCTATGGACCTGGAGTAGCAAGAGAGCTGGTCCAGAAAATCTTGTCAGTTCTTTATATGGCTACCTTTTTCCCTCTAAATATTATTCTCAAAGATTTAAGTACTTATTTCCTGTATTTAGTTTATGCTCTTTCAATCAGGTTAGAGGCAGCTTTACACATGTATGTAAACAAACCTGGATTCTAAAACCATGGTAGGGCTGAACACTGAACAAAGATAAAATATGTAGTAATAATAACTACCTGTTTACACCGTTGCATGCACTGGCAATGATGCTGAATAACAGGCTCGGCTGCTACAACTTCATGCATGTGCATATTATTTTGCTGCATCTATAACAATAATAAAAAATATTATAGACAAGATGTCTTAGTAAAATGAAATGGCCAATTTCTCATATACAGTTAAGTGATCATGTTGTGGGCCCCCTGAAGTAATCTATAGACAGCTGCGCAGATTTGATATTATTGGATTTTTCTTATTTTCAAATATTTTCTTCATGATATAACAATGCGAAATAATTTGGAAAATCTAACCTCAGAACGGCGACAGCTTGTTGGCACTGCATACTTTCATTTTTACGTATTTTAAAAAAGCTAATAAGTTAGTGTGATAATTACCACCTTAAATATAATTACTTAAATGAAATTATTAAAGTTGAATATTCATATTTATTTACTTACATTCTCAACCAAATTAGGATCAGTATAATTATTTAACTCGCTAGCCATATTTCTAGCATCAGAAAGTTTTTCTTGGCCAGCAGTTGCATCGTTAATAGCTTGTGCTGCATTTAGTAGATTTATTGTTGCAGAGTCGCCTTGATGTCCGTCCACTGGACTGCCAATATTAATTCCCAATTTGGCTTCTAGTTGTTCAATTCTATTTTGCAATATTGCGATGGGATCCATATTAAAGAATAAAAATTGTATTCACTTTAGAATAAAAAACAACAACACAAAAAAAAGTCTTCAAAAAGCTATGGCATTCAAATATTGTAATGAATATAAAAATGATATCATTTGTTGAATTTCAAATTTGGAAAATTAATTTCTATTCTACTTTTCATTGAAAATTGACGTAAATGACGTCACAATTAACTCTATTGTTGAAATAATTGTAGCTGTCTAAATATTATAGTTGCTACCTTAAAAAAATTGTTAACTACTACTACCGTTCTATTATAGCTATTAAATAAATTAGGTACTAATATTAGTAACTTAAAATGTAAAGATTGTACGGAACATTGTATTCATGCATAGAAAAAATAAAAAAATCGACTTTATAAATAAATTATCCATATTAAATATATATATATATTTATTAGTATACTGTATAAGGATATCAAAATTATAATTTATGAAATCGAATCAAAACATTTATATGTTTACCTACCGTATATTTAATTTCATACCGTATTGAAAATCTCAAAAAGCCTGAATGCAGTGCACAATATTTATGTTTTAAAATAGACTTGTCAAAGTGATGTTACGCTATTTTTTACCTTAACTTCTAGTATTATGCTATGTATTTGTTTACAGAGTAATATTTGTAAATAAATAACTGCATTTATACTACATCATTTTACTATCTCAATAATTAATTTAGATTGTATGAGATTTATATAATTTGATAATTACAATAGACATATTTATATTTCCTATAGAATAATATTAAACGGGAGCGGAAGTTTTGCTATTATGGACGAAGAACAGGGATTAAGTGAAGATGATTATATTATACCACCGGTGAAATACGAATGTAAGTTAACATAATATAAATACTATTTAATCTCATATTTTCTAATAACGACAACTAGTTACATATAATGAAATGCAATGATTGATATAACATAAAATAGTTCACTAAATATTAGGATAACCAAAAAGACATATAACCAATAAAAGTTTGACAGTGGTATAATTTTTTATCATTTAATCTATTTCGTAAAAGTATTATGCAAGATTAGTTTGCAGATATTAAAAAATGTACTATTTAAATGGTTTTTTTTATTGAAGTATTTTTCTTCCAACTATTTAATTTAATCGTAAAAAAAATATTAAATAATTTATCACAAATATTGTTCATTAACGGAAAATATGCCGTTAAAAACTTCTTTTATATTCAAAAGTGTTTCCAATGTTTATGTTAAAATAATAAATACTAAAAATCACTCTTAAGTTGATTGGAAATTTTATATTTATAGTATAAGTTTTTTCATATTATTTAATGCAATAAATAATAAAGATCAGGGGCACAAGCACGCCACTCTCACTCTGGTAATGAAGCAAAGTGTGGCGATAAGTTCCACTACTCAACACACAATGTCTCCAGAATATGGCAGAAGAAAAAAATTAGACAATTATTATTAAATATTAGATTTGATTGTTTTAAAATCACAATTAATATAAGAGGTCAGCCATAGCGCAGAGGCACAAAGTGTGACTGTTTGTAAGTTTGAGGAGATAAAATATTTATTTAAATGTATATTTTCATTTCTTCCCTCTGGTGTCAGGGCAAAGCGTGGCATTGAGTTCTGCCACTCAACACACAATGCCTGTAGAATTCGGCAGAAAGTGGGGAACAGAGTGTCTTAACACTAGGTTTCCTCTGCTAACCTGCTGCCTGCGTGTGGGATGCAATGTGAAGCTGGTTTAAATTCACAAATATATTTTAAATATTATATTTATATCATGTTTCAGATTTAGATCACACAGCTGATGTTCAGTAAGTAGATATAATCATAATAATTTTGAAACATCTTTTTATATAAATTTAAGTTTCCATAATAAAGTGTATGCTTTTCATTTTAGATTACATGCATGGGGTGATACTCTTCAAGAAGCATTTGAACAATGTGGAATGGCTATGTTTGGTTATATGACAGAATTGCCATATGTTCAGATTAAAGAAGTGCACACAGTTGAAGCCAATGCTGATGATTTAATGGGACTGTTGTATCACTTTTTGGATGAGTTACTCTTTCTATTCTCTGTTGAACCATTTCTTATTTGTAAGAAATTAGTAATAACAGAATTCAATACCCAAGAATTTAGAATAGTTTGTAAATGTTATGGTGAAGAGTTTCAAATTGGTAAACATCCACAAGGCACAGAAGTGAAAGCTATCACATATTCAGCTATGCAAATTGTAGATGAACCCAAGGATAACAAATATGAAGTTTTTGTAATTATTGACATTTAAATGGTACTGTCTATTTCTTAAACTTCTTTTATTTTTCTATAAAAATATATAAACTTTGTATAATCATGAATTTAATTTATGTTTGTGCACAATTGTATAAGATTTACTATAAAGCAACATTGCTATAAAAAATATAAACTTAAAAAATATGTATACATTGTTTATTATTTCACTTTGTCATGTGGAGTGGTATAATGGAGTAAATTCTATGTTTCCTTTTTTATATACGCTAATTTTAATCATTTTAGCTTCTGTGGTAAATATTAATGACTGTTCTGTTCTTTAATAATGGGATCCAAAGATACCAGGAAATTTTATTATTTTTTAAATTGGTTTTCATGACAGTAAGTCATAACTCCAGTAAGTTGGACATTTTATTTATTTTTTCCATTGCAAAAAATGTGTTACAACTTAAAAATAATCTAAAATCAATATTTCAAAAATAGAAAATAAAGTAAAGACTTGGTTTTGTTGTATGAGATATATAATTTAGAATATCAGTTTTGTTTTTAGTTTTGAATATTCATATAGTTTTTCAAAGTTATAGGTCTAAATAACATAGTTTACCTTCTGTGCTTAAAACTTATGAACCACCAGTCCTTCATATATTGCTGGTAAAGTTCAATAGTCTATGTTTTTTTAATTTAGGTTTAATTACATTGGTTGCAAGTTTACAGACAACTTTATTTGTTTTTAACTAATTAAAATAGTTACAAGCTTAAAATATTTAAATGAATTGTTTTACTTTTTCTTATATCATTTGTGTCACTATTTTTGCTTATATTTTTGTATCAAAATCGTCATTGTATACATTGTTTTATTTTATCTTAAATAACAAATTGTTTTTATTGGTTGCTGTTACTTAAATAAATATATAACGTAGATTAGCAGTACGTGCAAAGTATGCCGAAAGATACGCCTCGTAAGCTATTGTAATTGAAATAATGAACAAGTAAGAGTACGATACCGACACACTTTATACTATGAGAATAATATTTTTGTTATATTTAGTCTCAGGCAACGACGAGCACAAAAAGATTGTAGATATATATTTTTAGTTGAAGTTTTATATT
Source organism: Heliconius ricini (assembly GCA_018231645.1). Classification (NCBI taxonomy): domain Eukaryota; kingdom Metazoa; phylum Arthropoda; class Insecta; order Lepidoptera; family Nymphalidae; genus Heliconius; species Heliconius ricini. The sequence goes on from DVQM01000813.1 coordinate 5,186, forward strand.
ATTATAGGCCCGTCGTGGCGCAGTGGTACAAAGTGTGACTGTAATACCGAGTGGTTGTGGGTTCGATCCCCAAAAGAGGAGATGAAATATTTACTTAAATTTATATTTCCATTTCTCCACATTTTGCCACTCAACACGCAATGTGTCCAAATTCGGCAGGTAGTGGGGAACGGAGTGTCTTAACACTAGGTTCCCTTTGCCTACCCTGCTGTGTGCGGGATACAGCGTGAAGTTACAATAAAGATTTCTTATAGTGTGTGAAGTAATTCACGAAAGGCGAGAATGTGCCTATCCCGATCTGAATATTTACTTTTGGGCCATAGAAAAGAAATTGATCTAATCGTGACGTCTAGCAAGGATGGTACACTAACAACCTCCAAAAAAAACTAAAAAATATATATAAATTATAAACGATTAACACATGTAAAATATAGAAGCAGCCGTGGGGCAGGGCACAACTGTGTGACTGTTAACACGATAGGTTGAGTCCGATTCCGTCTCGTGAAAATAAAATATTTTATATTTTCATTTATTCGCTCTGGTGTCTAGGCGTTGAGTTCCACTATTAAACAGAATAATGCGGGAAATGGGGAACGGATTGTCTTAATATTTCCCAAATTCCCTCTGCGTACCCTGATATATGCGGGATGCAGCATAAGGCAAAAGGTATAAAATGTCATTGTAAACTGAAATTAAATATAAAGACAGTCGAGCGCAGGGGCGCAAGTTTGAAACTGTAAACCCAACTGATTGTTGGTTCCATTCCCATTTGAGGAAATTCATTATTTATTTGGGGAATGGACTGTCTGAATGAATACTAATAATTCAAATTACATTGTGTTTTAATCAATTTGTTTTGGATAAGATATATTAATAACATATCATCATCATCTTGCATAAACGGACTTGATGATTGGCGGGATGTAATAATAACTTTATACATATCAATGTAGCCCACTGAACCTGCGCTTAGGTCGTGTGCTATATTATACAATGTTAAGCTATTTCTATTTGACCACGAATGTTAGGGAAGTAGCTAGTGTATATAAGAAGAGTGTTTTTTCGACATTGAAAAGGGCAACTTATCATATCGAAAAGAGAATATACTATTCTACTCTCTAAGCAGTAAAGATGTAGAATCATGTTTTTATTTAAGTTTGGATTTTGATTACAATATTCAAATAATTCGCGGCGTTTGGTACTGCCACTCCACACGCAATGCCTTCAGAATTCGGCGGAAAGGAACAAAAGGAAGGTAGTCTTAAGACTGCTTTTCCCAGGTTCCCTCTGTCTACCTTGCTATTTGAGATACAGCGTGAAGCTAAGAAAAGAAGAGAAGAAGACATCCAAATAATATTTTGGTCTAGAAATATAGATATTAGATTGGAAAGCGGACAATCGCAGACCATTATCCGATAACACCAAGCCAGACTAAGCCAATAATTAGACTAACGGGACTGTAAAACATGCATATAAAATAACGCACATTTTATAAATACATTAAAAAAATATAAAATATGAGACATTTGAGTTTATCTTTAAATTAAATTATATGCACTGTGGAATTTGTCTTGTCTTCTCACAATATCAACTGTATATTATAATATGAAGGTACAGCAAATGGTATCTAATATTCTCATATTAGCGTCGGAATAAATATATTTTTGGACAAGCTTACTTGATATTTATGTAATTTTGCAAATATTTAATTTTTTTTGTACTTAAATCACTTGAACATGAGCTTTGGAATAGGGGGAACCCTATTCCTACGGATTGTTCGCTTTCACCCCTACATAGTCTTGAAAAATAAAACCTTAACTATACAAACATATCTGGTTAAAGCTAAAGTCCAAAAAATATCTCTAGATATGTATAGATATTTATAGATTTTGGTAAGAATAAAAACTACCTAATTAAGAAATTGGACACACCTTGGTATATTAACAATTAGTGAATAACACTATTATTATTAGCAATATAAAATAAAAATTATTTTTTGAAATGATTTAATCTTCAGTACCTTCTCAATTAAAAATGGTTATTCTCGGAAAAATATAATTACTCGTATGTAACAAAGCGATTCCGATATTGTGTATACCTGGGCAAATAATACAGGTTTTTTATAATATTGACAAAGGATCTATAATCTGTATATTTATATTTTAAAAGTATATTTCCATATTCTACATATAAAAACTTGAAGATGTGATCGAAAAATATTTCAAAGGTATTAAAAAAGTTAGTTGCGGCCGTTACATTTCAAAATGTGAAACGAATTCTATTTCTTAAGAAAAAAAGAGTTTACGAAAGTTTGAATTAGAAAAAGACAAAGAGTAATGTTATCCCTTTCTAATATAAATTGATATTACAAATATTTATTAAAAACGCGCATTTCTATTTCATTTGAATTATGACATTTAAATTTATATTTCTACTCGTGTACATGATTTTAAATAGTCATACTTTTTTCATCAATTTATGCTTAGGCAAGATTAAAATTTATCGACGTATGTTTACGACTAAAGCAAAGTTTGAGAACTAATAAATTGTCTATGATATAATTGAACATTTCTACAGTCACTTCCGCTGAGGTCGCGGTTTCACAGACTTGACTTCCGACTTTGTTAACACTGACAAAATTATTTTTTATTTTTTTCTCTATATATAATTCGTTTTTTGTATAATTTATTCAGAAATTATTGATATATATTTAAATTTAATTAAAAGGAATATTTTGTTTATATTAAAAATATAATTTAAAACATTTTTATTATAATTCGTACCTATTGCTCGAATTTTACAAAATATTGCATCTTTAAAAATGAATAATGCTGATAAAATAATAGTGCAAGTCGATGAGCAAATTGATTTTAATTTCATATTGCCAATAATAATATAAATTGATAAAAATACTACTGTTAAGCTTATACAAATGATTCATCAACAATTATTAAAATTTTCTATAGGTAAGTATACTTAGGTAATTTAAACTGAGACTCAGTAAGTGATCTTTAATAAGATTATTAGAATATTAGAAGAATACACTAATTTAAAACTATTGGTATTTATATTAATAATAATGAAAACTCTAGATCCTATTTATATTGTTATAGTATACATGTACAAATATAATAATAAAAAAATACTATCCGTCTGTTTCGTTTTCTTAATTATAGTAATTATCATGAACTAATCCCATATTTATTATAATTACTGTATTATATTATTTAAGAAATATAAAGAAATAAAATCACAACGTCAGCGTATAAATTAAAATAAATAAACTACTTCAAATAGGTACAGTAAATTTGAATTATTAGTAAACACAAAATCATATCGGTTAAGTTAGCTTGGAATTGAATCACACTTAGCGCAATGCGCCGTGTTTCTCTGCATAAAACCGGTCGGCGGACGAAATTTCAAAAATTCGTTATATTTTTTATGGCTTCTCAAACGAGGGGAGGAATTTGGAGAACGGCGTCGCTAGGGGTTGCTTGGATTGTACCGCCGCTGCCCGCTTCGCGCCTGCGCGCGTAGTTCGCGCCACTGCTACGTTGCTTGCAAGCCAGATGTTCTGAAAAGCTTCCTGTCGTCGTTACATCGCTCTGCAGTTTTACCTACTTGTAAAATGTGGACTAGGATTATTTTAATATTTTATTATATTAGTGAAGTATTGAGTGCGTAATTTAATATGTGTTTAGCAGATTGTGTAGTTTAATTGAAAATTATCGAGCGTCTCGATGTCCACGAGTTCATTCGAGACCAACAAAGCGGCGGACATTTTATTTTGAGTACTCGATAATGTAGCGTTTGCGTCGAAAACATTAAATGTCGTTTTATGGTTCTGTATTCGGATATCGTTCGCTTACACCTTTCGTAAGTATTTAAAACCTATATTCAGTAATACTAGTGAAATCTTTACAATGTTTGCACCTAAGTTTCAAGGCGGTTATGTCTACGAATTACCGCTAGGTCGTCGATATTTTTGGGAAAATGTCGTTTTTAAAGTGACGTAAGCAAAATTGAACATATGCTCGTACAGACGGAAACCTCTGGCATTACATAAAGTACATTACAATTCCTATCGACCCACTCCGCTTCGGAGGCTTCTCACTTGTGATTTCCGCGCGCGCGGCGCCCCTAACCTCTTCGCTAATTAAATTGAGATGATTACGATCCACCGTAATGAAAATTCATAACATATTGATTAATTTGTGGTTAATTTTGAACAACAGCGATGCCGAGGGGGGTGAAGCGAGGGCCGGCGGAGGGCGAAGCTGAGGTGGTGGTACGCGTCGGAGCGTCTCCTTCGCACACCACTCTCTTGGACGACAGCCCCAGCCAGCCCATCAGCTACCACCTGCTCGACCATGGTTACGGGGCCACGCCTCAACACCAGATACGACGGGAGGCGCCCACCGCACCGCCGAAGACATCTGAAGTAAGTACAGGCAATACTTTATTGCCACTACACAGCCAGTACAACTGTTTACTTAACTACTTCATACATTTAATAAATGAATGTAAACATGTATAGACCAAGAATATCTCTTGAGATAATTCACTTTAACTGACATAAATTATTGTCAATAACCTTATGTATATATCAGCTGATCACAAGTGCTTCACCTCCCAAGCCTAATTACTAAGTAAAAGACTTAGTAAAGAAAGAATGAATTATACATTTCTGGTCCATCACTCACATTTTCAAAACCTTACTACTCTCCTCATGTAAAGCTAACTTTATTTATTGAAATGAAGGAAATTCACTTTGTTTTAAGATGTCCAAAATCATGATTTGACAAAACCTACACCCTATTGTGATAAAACCTAATAATACATTGAATCAAGACCATATTTGTTATCTGCTCCAAGAAATTTCAGTTATTTGTTCTAACTTAAGTCTTTTTCTTATTTAGAGTAGTTTAATTAGAAATCTAAAGTCAATGAATCACACCCTGTTTAGGTTATACACTACATGAAGTCTCATGAGTTTTTTATCATACATTTTTATGTATCTTTGTATTTAAGATATAACAAATTCTTTATATTGTATATTATCTTATAAAACTCAAAATCTCAGTATATTCTATAACAAAGTAAATTCACTTTTGCATATAAATGGCAAGAGGGTATAACCAAATACAATGTAGTATAAAAAATATATTAATAATTAGATTTTTTAAAGAAATTAAAAATATATAAACTTATTTATATAATAAAAGAAATCTATTGTTAAAAAGAAATTATTCAGTTAGTCTTTTAAATTGAATAGTAATATGACTTTCTACAATTATGTTCTTTTAATTGGCCAGCAACAAACTATTGTGGTAATAAAGTAAAAACTAGATCTTCTTAACACTGAATCTTTTAGATAATAGCCTAGTAGGGTCAAAGACCTGATTGGCACAGGGTCATTGAACCTGAAGAAGAACTCCTAAGTTAGACCATGCGGTTTTTATCATGTTGTGTATATTTGATTTTTAAGTAATTCAAATAGAAAAGCTAACTACAGTGCTGTCTGTGTTTAAATGAGAATTTTGAGAACATATTAAATATCACAAATATTTAAGGTTACATATGTATTCTTCATTAATTTGATGATATCTTAGTAGTGATTAAATACCTATAAAATTTATAACAATTTGTATCTGCTTGCTTAGCATCAGATACACTATAACTTCTACTTTAAAATTTTAAAGTGTCGGTCTGTTTAAGAGTTAATACCAAATGTAACTTTAAAAATTATTAACATTTTTGATAGAAAGGAAATCATAAGACTATTTATTTCTTATGTATAGATTTTTGTGTGGGGCAATAGTAATAAAAATAATATTCTTACTCTTTCTTACCTTACTGTAAAATGTCTTATTTATGGACAGATTACCATTTCATACAAATAAATTTTGTAAATTTCTAATATCCTTTGGGTTTCATACGATTGAATTTTAAACTCAAGATTTAGTTACCAAATCTTCTCTATTGCTAATATTGTTATCTATTATAGCATTGTTACAGGTAAATGTTTGTAGATAGATATACTAATAATTTTAATATCCAATTGTTGGCAGATATATTGTTTTCTTTGTTGTTTTACTTGATTTTCAGTTTTCAGTTATTTTTATTATATATAACTTTATGTTTGAAAGTTAACATAAATTGTTTAAACTGTGGACCAAACACAGCAGAATTGTGAATGAATTTTCATAGCAAATAAAAATTTTCCTTATGTACATTATGTACAAGAAAGTTAATTGATTTTGATTATGCTAGTAGATCTATTGTATAAATGGTATTGACCAGCTTATAACTACAACTTGCTGATATTTTAGATAGCTTTCTTTAATTGAGGAAAGAAATTTAATCTATTCTATGTTTACAATAGTCTATTTTATGTTAATTCATATGACAACTTAAAATAGTAACTTGAACATGATTGTAATCTTTATTAGGATCACCCGTCTTGTGTTGGTCATAATGATATGTTTCCTGTTACATCATTTGCCTCATTTTTATGACGACTTCTCCACCAGCACTAACAAATAAATTCTAACTATTTTAAAAAAAATTAAAGTGTTATTCCACACTTAGGAAAGATAAATAATTATTTAGATAACGTTAAAAATTTAATCGTAGCGGTACTCGAACCCGCGTCTCCTGGAAACCGACCGGAATTTTTTATACGTTTTCTAAATAAGTAAATTCACACCATTTGAGCTGCTCATTATCTAGTGACGATCACACTAATTAACTTCACTTTTTTGTGTCAACTTTTGGCAACGTTCAGAACAGTTACCACTTGGCCGTTAGCGAAAGTAACTACGTCGGAACAATAGATGGCAATTTGCCGAAGCTAGAAAGAAAAGGTTCATTAAGAAAAATCATCTGGAGCCATAACCTTAAACTTGTATATTGTATCTTTCGCTTTGTATCGATGCCTGATATAGTCGGTATAAAGTGGTGAGTTGGAGAGCACATTTAGTTGAAAGTAAGCGTCGTGGCGGCGATCACCCGCGGTCTCCGCACACGCCGGCCATGTGGTCGCGGCGCCGTGGGGTCACGTGGCCCAGGTACTTCCTGCGCTCCTACATTGCGCAAGGCAACTGTCATCGTCCTTATCGTGTTCTAACGACACAACGCCCTTCCATGCCCGGGTGGATGTATTTTGCCCGTACATATTCCTCGATATACAATGAAATGGAATATTAAACGCTGGCTTTGTTTATTCAGCCAAAGCTTTGGGAGAATCTGTTCGATCCGATCCTCCTTTGAGATAGTTTTTTAATCTTCGGCATTTTTTTTTCTTAAGTATATTGTTTCTGTTAGAATAACGGTAGGGGTAGATTGATTTATGTAAATAGTGAGAACGTAATTCTAAATCACAGGGGTGTCGAATGATACTTTATCTAAGATGTCAGGCTTAGGCGCACATCTGCTCTGAATTACTTGCGCGAGACCAGCGACTGCAACAAATCAACAATGGCACTGCCGGTTCACTAATATTAATAATAACAAAAAATTGAGATAAGAAATTGGCATTCTTTTGCTAGAGTCCCTTCCGAGAGCCCGGTGCCTTTTGTGTCGGTTCTAATTTATGTCGTGTATTGTGTACGTACCGTACCGTACCCTCCCCACACACTTCCTTAAAGGGGGCTTTGGCCCCACACTGCTTCACTTTGAATTAGTTGCATCAGCTTATTGTAAATGCCTCGTGCATCTATCTGTCTGCATTTTCAATTAATTTTGCTAATCGTAAGATAAAAACTTTTAATAAAAGTGAACAAAATATATTTTATACAATTCGTATTTGATAGATAGTCTTAGTAATTTGTGCAATGTTACGATGGTGTCGGTGAAGTTTTATTCAACCACTATGTGGAAATGTCTCGTCCGCGCTGCATAATTGAAGATAGTTGGATTAACCATGACGTACTTGGTTTTAAGAGTAAGTCGTGATATTTATCACGTTTTCTTGTGGGCTGGAATGTAACTGTGAGTTTACTTTTCGCTGTGTTCTTTGAATTTAATCAACATTATCGTCATTTACTATTACGGACCCGCCCGCACATCTTAATATATCTTTTATTATTTAAATATAATATAATAGGTTGTGTATAAATATTTTAACCAATATAATATTACCACAACACATTCGTTTTATAGTAAATAATATACTTACGTCGTGCTAAACTTAAAGCATCATCAGCGATGAAAAGACTCGTGAACTTGTGCACGTTTTTTATCTCGACTTGACTAATAGTTTGTGAACTTATTTTAGTCGTTTTTTTCTCTATAAATCTCTCTTGTGGATGTAATACGTAAAGATTTAAAAGATAAATAGGGAAAATTATTAAAAAGTATTTTAAACAATAGTTTTAATTAACAATTAATTTAGGCGGTGAAAAGGAGGCTCAACCTGAGCGAAAGCAGTTCAGGCAGCCAGGGGCACGTGGTGCCCATGAAGGCGGACTTTAAGACGCCCAAGCAGAAACGCGTCAAGGTCCTCACGCCGTACAGTCGCCCGTCCAGTTCATTGAAAAAGTACACCGAACGTTCCAGGTACAGAACCTTTGATACAGGTAATTTATTTGTTCGAAATGTACGTACGATAAATATTTGCGGTGTATAGATGAAGCTATGTAGTTATTGTTTTTATTAATTCAATACTAAAAAACTTCTTTTGTCTTTATTTTTTTTTTCATAATTCCGCCACTAACATAATTTTGTGGTTAAATTTACCAAAAAAAAAAACAACCGAATTTGCTAAATATTTTGAGTTTTCCAACTATTTTTATCTATTTTGTTTCAGATTTGACACATCATTAGGTTTATTAACAAAAAAGTTCGTCGCACTCCTTAAATCATCACCCAACGGTGTATTAGACTTAAATATAGCAGCTGAACACCTTTCGGTTCAGAAACGTCGCATCTACGACATCACAAATGTATTAGAAGGAATAGGAATATTAGAAAAAAGATCGAAAAATAATATACAATGGAAATGCGGTGAGTTCATTGTCTATTGCAACCTATAGTGATAAAGAGAAAATTACTAAATCTTCTAAAATAAAAAAATATATGAAGCCCTATTTTCAAAATTTAAGTGCAACAATGACTGACATATTATGAATAAAACTATTTTAACCGGATTAATCGCGTATATTTGGTATTTTTATACATT
>DVQM01000814.1:0-14366 GCA_018231645.1 Heliconius ricini
CACAGGGAGGGGCCTGCCCGCCCTACGCCACCACACTCCGACCACGCACACACCGCTTTTTTATTTCTTCTTTCTTATTGCGCTCGTCTCGCTCGCACCGGCCGCGCCGCTCGTGTCTCGTCCCTGTCGTCCGGCGAGTTTTTCTCCGCGCGATAACTATTGAAATTCGCTAAATGGCTCACCGCGGCACTGAAAAGGTTCTCGTTAAACGGTGAACCAATTCTGTCGAGTACTTATTTGCGTTACACGATCACATCACTATTTTCCCATTCCAACGTCTTGACGGCGATACAGTTCATTATTCAAGTAAATCTATAAATTGAACTTTGTACCATGTAATATATTAATTATATTATACAATTATTTAGTTTACAATCAATTAGGAAAATATGACAACTTAAGTACGACAAAACTCGAATGATTTTATGATTTGTATTTAATTTGTAATAATGTAGTAGGCACATTATTAAATAAACAAATGAAATGAAAAAAGAAAAAGAATATGAGTAGGTATATTAGAGATGCTCTTCCTTAGTTAGTATATTAGTTTAGTTGTTTTTAACTTCGCTACCAATTTTTATTATGTTGTTAAGAATAGACAAAGTGATCAAAATGGAGGTCTCTACTATCTCTCCTTTTGCTTATATAAGTAGTGTGGTATCATAAAAAATAATTATTTGTGCGCTTACCCGGGCCGTAATCAAATATCCTTGATTAACTTCAGAAGTTCATTTGAGCGAATTCTTGACTAAATATAGGTATACTAGAAACATCAATAATAATATAATGTTTTTGTATTTCTCAATATAAAAATGTAGGATGTAATATTTCACATCTGTGCTGAATAAATGAATGCCGTAGAATAATTTTTTGATTCGAAAATAATGTATTTATTGAATGAATAAATCAATTAAAAGTGTAAGCTCGTTATAGCACTAAATGAAATTTGCGTAAAATTGTTCAACTTTTACTTTGAACGCCTAATATTAATTTACTACGTGAGGGCTCAAACTAACCATGTCGATTCGCAATCAACTGTTATCGAAAGTTATGAACGGAGTTGGTAATGACCGCTCTAACTTTTCTTATGTAAATGAATTAATTATGTATTAAGAACCACTGTGTTTTTGCTTATTTCATGAAAAATAGTGTTCACAAGTAAATTAATTTTAATATGTACCTAAAGTTTTCTTGTCGTTAGAGTGAGTAGGAAAGTCTCCCTAAACCGAATTTTATTTAGTTTGCATTTATAATATTAGTTTCCAAGTATACGAGTAGGTACTTATTTCATCATCAGGATGCTACCTATATTTATAATGACCACAATTAATGGCCATAGTAATTTACCATAAAATACACAATTTCTTAAGCTCTATATATCTGAACTCTCCAAAAATTGTATTAATATTTAAATTTAAAAAGGGCCTGCCTCTTAATTTTGGGTTATGGCCAATCTACATTGGTCTCACTAAAAACTATTGATGTAATTACCGTAATAAAATGTGTAAAATTATTTTTTTCTACTTCCTAGAATATCATTTGTGAATATCTATATAAAATAGTCCACTAAAATATAATAAAGGTAAAAAAGAACTGAAAAACCTTATTTGGAACATGTATCTTGAATTTCTTTTCTAAGTTTGACATTATTTTTATTTAAAGATAAAATACCTGGATATGTCCTTTGATATAGGACAGTGTTTGTGTTTTTAGAAATTAGGTACAAACGATATGTTAATAATGGCCAAATACGTATTATTGAAAAAATAGCATTTATAAAAATTGCTCTATACTTTGGATATTAAATATGTTAAAATTTTATATAGAAGTTTATGTTTTATATAGAAGATTCTTTTTTGGTTCTATTCAATTAGGTATTCACATAAATAATTATTGACAAATTACCGTTGCAACTCATGATAAGCTGAAAACGTCATTTATAAAATTAAAAAGGAGGCAAACCCCTCGCGTTGCGATGCTTTTAACTTGTCACTGGTCACGTCCATTCCACTTTTTGTACAAATCAACGACCGAGTTGTGATTAAAATTTAAAAGTAAGCAAGTTGTGTGAACGCAGTCGATGCTACTCGGAGGGGGGAGCGACGCCCCTTGGAGGCGGGTCGAGGGTGGTGCAAGCAAAAAAATACTTTATAGCTTTATAAATAAACGCGAAAATTCCCATGATAATTCAAGTGCATAGAATGCAAGCTGTGTTGGAGTGAGGGTCTTGCTAAGTAGCGTAATAAGCATTCTGGTAGTGTAATTTTTTGTTGGAACTTGGAACCCTTCACGATATCATCGCATCTATTGTAATCTAGGCTTTTAGGGGTGAACTGTCCATACAGTGGACTCACTAGTTTTAAGTATGACGCTGTACTCAAATTTTATTTATTCGTTTAAATATATGTTGAATAGTTTATATCAACATGAATATTTTAATAAGAGATATATTTTATACAAAATTAAGGCAACAATGACACATTGAAACATCCACTTTAAAATAAAATGGAAGTAAAAGTATTTTTTAATTTTGATCGTATATAAAATTTAAATCAAATTAGAGATCACCTTACTAAAGATTCAAAGTAGGTAAGTTTTAAGAGATTACAATATTTTCTATTATTTAAGAACCTTCACGTTGATTTTAATGACGTCACGAAGTTAATAAATACTAGACATTCATTATAGTTTATTAGTTCATACCTTCTGTTATTTACGCTTTATTTATTTTCTTGTTAGTATTTTTCTGCACCATATTTTTTTTTACTTTTTTTTTTCTATTAATTGCCCATTATTGACAATTTTCATGTAAATCACATCATATAATTTTTTTCTCAAGAAACATCCTAGTTTTTTTTTCTAGCCTAAAATTGACATGCTCTAACAAAAAAATGAGAACGTTAATATAACTTAATTAATTTTTTATAAGTACCTACATAGAAGGTATATATGTACATATGTATTTAAATAAAAAACTTCATATTATACATTCATATCAAGAAAATATGAAATCATCTATATTCAGAATATTAGAAACAAAGATGCAAACATTTCCCTTTGCTACTAAAGCAATGAAATTTAAGTACCAACACGATATTGAAATAACTAAATCACATTTAGTCTAAGAAGTCCTATAGCCCATATGTACCAGCCATCGGATATTGTGGCCGGATATGAACTACCCACACCAGTGTAATCTGGTACCCGTGATTTGAATACAGAAAACACATGGAATCTATTTTTTTTTTATATAGCAACGGCAACTAGTGCTAAATTATTAAGCTTATATTTTTTTGCCTAATTGTTGACACTTCATTGTGTTTTTAAGGCATTACTATTTAAATGACTGACCCTAAGACGCGTCACTTAAGTAAATAAATAAATCAGCTTCACGCTGCATCCTACACATAGCAGGATAGGCAGAGGGTTAAGACACTACGTTCCCTACTTTCCACCAAGTTCCGGAGTCATTGCGTGTTGATTGGCGGATCTCAACGCCGCTCGACACCAGAGCAAAGAAATGAAAATATAAATATAAATAAATATTTCATTTTCTCGAGAGGTGTTTGAACCCACAACCAGACGACTTGACAATTTAGCCTCAATATATTTCCATAGGTCCCATAACTTATTACAGATACAAATAGAATTCAAATATTCAGCCACGATAACTCATATTAATGTTCAATCAGTATTGTTGCAACTATATTTACCTATTATGATATCCTTTTCGCTTATTGCTTAAATATATGCTTTTTTGTATACGTAAGTACTTGTTAGGAAAATAAAAATTATTACTGCTACATTCTTTTTTTTTAACCAAAAAAAAATATATACAATGAAATGTGGCTATTGAAATTAAATCATATAATAAATGTAAGATAAATTTTAAGAGTCATTCCATCACTTAGGAATGAGTGCAGATAAACTTTGTTGTTCAAGAAATAGGACAGGATTCGTAAAGGATATTCCGAAAGCCAAGAACGTGTAAAATAAATAAAACATACCTGAGTATACCTGAATATAAACCTACTATATTAACATTAAAGTACCGACTTTATTTAACGGCAATGAACAGTTTTATAATTATCACAATGTCAGAACATTCTGATTTTTAAGTTCTCCAGCTTTTGAATCACATTAGGTAAACATGAATGTTGGATTCCACCACCGTGGCTAGACATGGATAGCGGAATACATACCTAGCTTATTAAGTCGATGCTATAAAAGTGAAAAATATCATATTAAAAATTTTGGATATTATTTTTTCTATATAATATTGTGTGAAACAGCGTAAATAAAACTAGAGCAATTGCTGGTTTTTTTTAAAAACGTCGTAAAAAAGAATATGTATTTATAAAAAATAGTGCAGCATGTAGGTACGTACCTATATGAACATAGGTCTTTTATCTATTGTGCAAATCTATCTTTGTAAACATACTGAATAATGGTTTTGACTCAATCCTGTTTTATTTGATCTTCAAAAGAAGGGAGTAGCTGTTAGTTAACTGCCTAACGTTTAAAATGCTTTGAAGGACACGGGCCCTTAGGTACTGAGTAAAACTCTTTATAATATGTTTTGCTATATATTTTTTATTTATTTAAATATTTATTTTTCATTATTTACTGCAATATTTTATTAAGTACTAATCAACGTTATTAAATATTAACAAATTTTATACTTTTAAAGTATAAAAAAAATAGTTTCGTGCAATCATCTTATTGAACAAATCTAAAATAGAAGTCAAATTGCTTGCTTAGTTTTTCAGCTTTTCGAGTTTTAATTTCGTTTTCTCTTTCGTCCTTTCCCTTTTAATAATATTACTATAATTATATTATTTCTTAATTTTTACTATCAGAAATATAAATACGTATCTACATAATAACGTTAGAAAATCAAAAGAAAAAACGCCAATTTGATATATAATTCACTGTATTTAAGCTTATACTTGTAGTAGAAAAAGCATCAAAAGAAAAAAACTGACTTTACTTGTGGAAAAATATATATAAATATATATCTTTTTCATACTATCCGTATATTATATAAAGAATAAAATTGCTCTTTTTAGTTACAAAATAAATTAAAATTATTCAACAAAAAAACAATAAAAATAATAGTTTAAAATATAATGCATGCAAAAAAATAAACTGAAATCATGATTATATTGTAAATATAAAATCAAAAAATAAACTAGCTTTACGCTGCATCCCGCTCACAGCAGGGTAGGTAGAGGCAATCTAGTGTTAAGACATTCCGTTTCCCACTTTCTGCCGAATTTTAGAGGCTTTGTGTGCTGAATTTGCGTGGCGGAACTTAACACCTTTGCCTCGATACCAGAGCGAAGAATTGAGAATTTAAATTTAAATAAATATATCATCTCCTCAAATGGGGATCTAACCCACAACCAGTTGATTTTAGCCACACTTTGTGTCCCTGCGCCACGACTGGCCTCAAATCAATTCAGAAAAAAAACTTTATATAAATTCAAAATTGGTTAAGTACCTAAATGAAATAGCTTAGTCTTAATAGCTAAGAAATGATGATTTTATAGTAACTAACACTACAAACTATATACATCGTTTAGTTAAAATCCTCCACAAAAAGGTACTAATCGTCTTTAGGCCTTTAGTAAAAAAACGTAAGATATTTTCTTAACATTTGTTAACGAATGCTTTTGCATAACGTTTTATTAAGAATATTTTTTTCGCCCAAGTTATCAAATACGCACGACAATATACATTGATAATGTAATTGATCAAGCATTCAACCAAGTAAAATTTTTCTAACCGACTTCTGTAAGAAAAGGAGGTTATTAATTCGACTGTTACCTCAGTAACTTTTGACTGACTGAACCGATGAAAGCTAGTGCTTCCCGTATGGTCCCATATTTTTTGATCCATTTTTGACAATGGTATCTATGAGAAAATCACATAAGACTTAAATTTGCATTAGAAATGTGCGCGACAAATAGACAAATAACTTAATATCACACCAACCGATTCCGATGATTCTTTTATTTTTATTTTAAAAGTTACATTTCAAGGATTGTTTGGTAAAAAAATTGGTTAAGTTCTGATTATGGGATCCAGCTGCAATTGAACAAGTTAGTTTTTTTGGTAAAAACTATAAATATGTGTAATAGTTATAAGGAAAAACATTGTTAAAATTGGTGTCGGAAGTCAGATTCCACATTGTTGCATTTCTATTAAACCAACATCAAAAAACAGAATGTTCTCATTTTCAACCGACATCAAAAAAGGTAATTCGCCCGAATATTTTTTTATATATGTTCTTGTCGATATGCGAAAATGTTAGCACACACAATAATATCTAATTAAGTTTGACGTCACTAACTTAGGAAGCGTCCTCTTAAGGTCTACCCGTCACTTGAAAAAGTAAAATAAATTATTTTATAACAAAAAGAAAGACTTCAAACAATGAATTAAAAAGTAAGAAAATATTTAACATAATGTAAAACGTACTTTTTTTTGTTAAACAAAAGTTATTTAAGAAAGATTTTATAATTTTGAAGTAGATGTCAAGCTTATGCGAACTTAGTACCTGTTATCTATCCGATGTGCCTACCCGATTGCCTGCCTACAAATTGTTTTACAAAGAAATAAATAAAACAGTATCTATACCAATTCACTAAATAAGCTTACATTTAAATAGCTGTCATGGTAGAAAAGATACAGAGCAGTATCTTGAACTTAATCTCTAAGGAATTAGCTTAAGAAATGCGAATGTTTTTAGAAAGCACTTGCTCTTTAACTTACAATTATCCGTTTATAAATAATATTGACGATGAAAATGATAAAATGCTAGATGTTTGTAAGATGTTTAATCTATAGTTTATTGTTAACAATTTAAGAATTCCATTCCATTTCTATTCATGTTTTTGATAGTCAAAAAGTATGAGTACATCATTCATTGGTCTTTGTCGGTGACTAGTTGATAAGAGATTTATTAATAAAATTATTTTTTTTTACATTTCGTATTAATTAGTTATATTTTGTAAAAACGTTTAAAAATTAGTCAATCAAATAGTTAATCAGGATGAGTTTTTTTTAATAATATTAAATCAAATAAAATCAGCTTCACGCTGTATTCCGCATACAGCATAGTAGAGGGAGGGACCTAAGTTAAAACACTCTGAATTTTGAAGGCATTGCGTGTTGAGTAGCAGAGCTCATTCCCGCACTTTGCCTCGACATCAGAGCTAAGAAATGGAAATATAATTTTTAGTAAATATTTCGTCTCCCCTGGGAACAACAAGGATACCTAACATTTCTACATTCCAATTATATAAGAAAACGATAAATAAAGTGGAAAGTCAATTTGTTTTAGGCGTACATGCTTACCGTGTGAATCCCCTGCGCTGGGTGACAATGCGGTGTGTGGCAGACGGACAACTCTCCGGGGACTTGCTAAATCGTGGCGGATGTATTCTTTTATTTTACCTCCTTTTGTTTGTATAATTTAGTGCTTGAATTTAAAATATATATAGGTACTACTACTTCGGTTTTTATTTATTTCCTATATATTTAGGTATGTTTTTTCTATTTATCTAATGTAGAAAATAATAGTACTTACATCACACATAAAATCTATGAAGGCGCACATAAAATTTTGTATGTATTAATGTTTAATTGGTGAGTTTTAAAAATATGTTTTTTTGAAAAATATGTTTTTTTTCCACATTCGAGACAATTCTAGAATTTGTGTACCGCCGCTCAACGTGCAAAGTCTGAAAGCTGCTGCAAGAATGAGGTTTTTTAGCAATGTCAAGTGACCAACTTACACCCATTTACTGTTTCATTATGTTTTTCCTAGTAATCAATTATGGACACGTGGCTATGCCTCCCTTGTAACCTTTTATAAATTTAGATTTTTATTTCCATTAATACAAATGAGGCTTATAAATTTTATAAGTCTTTCTTGACCGGTTTTCAAATAGGCGCGAGTTCAAATCCAACTACGCTGAAATGTTTATTTATTCTTTTTATTTTCTTATTAAGTTTTTTTTGTTAGCTTAACCTTCAAAATTGTAATTTCATTAATTTATAACCCATCATTGTATTAAGTTAAGTTTTAAATGAATAAATAAATAAATATTTTTTTCTTTCCTAACTGTGGAATAACACTTTAAAATTGTTGAAAAATATTCATAGATTTTAATATCTACATATAATAAACTACAATGATTTAAGATATTCTAAAAAGACAATTTTAATACTTTCTTATGATAAATTAAAATAAGTTAGTAAACAATTTTATTTACTTAAACTATAAATCATAAAATTCAACCACCAATTCAATTGAAACTAATTAAACAATGATGACTGATTAAATATATAGAATTATTTAAAAAAATATATATACAAATAGATACGAATTTGGAGGCGATTTTCTAATACAGCGGTATCCACATAGTCATAATGTGCAAACGCCAAGCTCTCCGCGTTTGGCTGACACTGTTCCACGATAGTACTGTGGTAGAGCCCCTATGAAAACGGTAACAGACTATTTTTTTTATTATATGAGTATATTTTTTATATTATGAATCTGAACTATAATTGCTCAGGTAATATAAAAATATAGCAACCATCAATTGTTAAAATTTGGCGCTGTAAATCCACATCTGTTGAACTACAATAAAATTTATTAAAAAAAAAGTAACAACGTTTTTTCTTAACGTAACATTAGTATAATTTTATTACTTTCCTTACAAAAATATATTGTCGCCTGCACTGGCACCGTACACCAGCAAAGGCACCGGAGCAGGGAGAGGCGCGAGCTTGCTTTATCTGCGCTGGCTCTGCGCGAAACAATATATTTATTGGACAGTAGCACGCGGTACGGCGATCCGGCGGATGATCTATTCACTGCACACTTACCGCAGAGAACCATTTCACAGAGGTTTATGTGTGAGCTCAAGATTCATCATCTCGTATGCGACCTTGGAAATTGGATCATTTCTTATTGTTGTTCATACCTTTACCTATTTGTTATATACATATTTGTTCTGAATGATTACTAACTTAATATGTCAAGGTGTGAGTTAATTTAGAAAGTTCCTTAAGAATTATAAGCTCACTGACGGGAAATGTTTATGTTTTTAATTTAATTCATTTTTTTTTGTCAGCTAAAGCTAGAACAGCTGATTCTGGATGCCATAATAGAAATAGTCGTGTTAGTTAAGTCTGTCCTCGTCCACTGCTGGACATAAGCCTCTTTTATGGAAAGAAATTAAGCTCGATGTTCAGTTCTTCGTATATAGCCGTTGCGAACTACTTATTTTTATACATATCTACTTAGTTATATTATGTAAGAGGTAAATTCATATAATCAAAATTTTACATATTTTTTTAAATATAGACGAATAAAAACTATATTTTAAAAACACAAAAAGTCATCATCTATCTTCTTTCACATTTTTGTTTCACAGTTTATTTCTTTAAAATCAAGCCCTTTTAACATGTTTTTGCTTTTTGCATACATTATATTAATAACACTTAATGTGCCAACTTGTTGTTTACCTTGGACATTTAATTCAGATCTACTCTGTTGCCTGTAATTTTGATATATTACAAAATATATTCTGAATGTTTTTATAGTGTGTTGTTAAATAGTTAGTATAATTATATGTTTGAAATATATTAATTTTAAGAAATTGTATACTCTAAAAAGGCTAAATTATTCTTAGATGTACTAATGTTTAGTAATGTTATGTGGTCATGAAAATGATAATTTCAAATAGAATACCTTTCAACGTGTTTAAAATATTGATATATATATAATATTTTTCGGGCCCGTGTTAGTCTGCGGTGTGCAGCGGAGCGCAAGCCGTCCTTCATTCCAGAAGGTCACAGTTTGCACAGCCCGCCGCCGCGCGCCGCCCCCGTCCTGTCGCACTGCTCCTGTTTTACGACACACCGCAGTTTTGTTTCCAAGATTAAGCGAAGCTAAACTGTTACCATATACTACTGCTCACTGACCTCACACGCAATTATTCAGTCAATCACGACATCTTTAATAACTTTTATTATGTATAATTCATTACTCCAGATAAATAATTCTCTACAAGGTAAATAACAAATTTCTCCAGTATTGAGTATTTGTAAATAAAGCTTCGGGAGACTCAATCACGGTCCTATTTGTTGGGAACTGGTCTCGGGAGAGACGAACAAGATGGATCGCGGTGTCAACACGAATTTGCATCCCTTGTTTGTCTCCGCGGAGTCTCGGTGGAAAAAACATCGCAATCTCATTGGGTCGGTGCACCGAACGGCTCACATCAGTTATTCGCCGGTGCGGCCGCCTAACACGATTATCTGTCGTTCGACCGAGACTTTCTTTTTTTCCATTTCCTTGTTTTCCAACTTCGTGTCTACTCCGTGTTTTTCTGAATGGGAAATGGGATATGTCAGACGAAAAATTGACAAAAATATGGCCGGCACCGATGGAAATAGTGGGTTTTGCGATTACATCTTCTGAATCCCGCCGCATGCTATCAAAATTTATTTACAAGTTGACTTCTTTATCTTCCTTACTAGGCTTTTTTTGATGTTTTGTTTTTTTAATATACATACGCATTATGTCTACTGACTTGTATGTGGATATTTCATTTTCTAGATATTTTTTTATAAACATTTTTAAAACTGTATTTTCAATGTATGATATGTTAAAATGATTAGTAGAGTAAAAATAAATTAACGATGATATTTTTTTGTAAAATAAACCATAGATCTTCTTTCTTTACTTTAAGTATACATATCTAGAGCTATATACAATAATCTCATTAGCGTCACCAGTAACAGGAACTAGAAAACTCACGGCAAAAACTTTTGGGTTGACAGAGGTAATACCAAATATTTCAGCAATCCGAAGTTCTTCCGAAAACAAGACACTCATCTGTGATTTACGACATCTTGTAAACCATTACAAATTGTTTTTGAAAACGTAAAATATCATTAATTTTTTTACCTTGTTTGGAATGACAAGACATACCATACACAGAATAAATACAATTTAATCGAGGTGAAGCATTTGCCGCTTAAATTCTTTGATTTTATCAATATTTATCAAAACGTGGTGATATTATAACCGTACTTGTAACATCAATTATAATCAGCTACGCACGCAATATGAAGATCGCTGTAATGTCTTCATTCGACTTTTACAAGCTGACACGAAACTACTGAGAACGGATTTTCTAAGGTAACAATTTCCTCACATTGAAGCTACCCACAATACCTCACACGCTCTAGCCAAACCACTGATTACGGCTTGATTATATCCAACAAAAACAGTCACAACCCGGAACTTCCATTATTACAAGTGGTAAAAAAAATATATATTAACTGTGTATAATACTAATTAGCACCCATCTGTTGGTCATTTTAAAGCTCGTGTACAACTCGATTACAAAGATTTGCGTTAAGATAAAATTCTTTATTTATCTTTGAATAAATTATATAAATTAAATGTTAGGTACGTTTGTTGATTTTATATTATTATACGTTGTTGTTGTTACTGTATCATATTATATTACATGTTAATATATATGTATAGTTGAATTCTAAAGGGTAATAATTAAATATCAATTAAATATAAATAATTAAAAAATATATATTTTATTTTTAGGATATATTGCTGTCTTTTTATAATTTCTGAGAAGTGCTAGGTGACAAACGAAGTAACGCCTTCGCTGTACGGTAGAACAGACCACCCGCACCGGCCACCGCGCGGGCCGCTCTCTGTATGTTGTACACGTGGACACGTCTGACATATTTTCGTGCAAAAAATATGGTTAATTTTTCGTTAAAGGTAGATATATCATAATTCGTTAAGAATAAATTATTACAAAGTTTATGAGATCCGTATAAATGATTATTTTAAATAAAAATTGGTATACCTAGTCCTAGTTATATTAGGTACAACAGTATTGCAGTATGAAAATTCCTTTACCTCAAATCGTTCTCGCATTCATCGCTTACAATACAAGGTAAACGCAGTTATCAGTCTTTTAGATAACGATCGGTCAGATGATTAACATACGTCAACAGGCTTGACCTAGAACGGTTCGTTCTCATGGGCAGGTCTGCTGCGGTGTGGTCCGCCGTCCGAGGCGCTGTCGGCGCATGCACACCGGCACGCGCGCTATGCGGCTGCGCGAGCGCACCTCAGGCTTTCTCAGATTAATAAATGACTAGCATGCAATATTAGGCGGGTCAAATATATCATTTATGTAAATTGTGACGAAGACATATCTAGGCAGTCCCCTCGCTGCCTTCACTCCACACGACTCGCATTCCATACCTGCTTTAGTTTAACCATAAATAGTACTTATTACACAGTCGCGTTTTTGAGAGTATGACTTATGATCCACTTTTGTATCACAAATGACAAATCACGTTTCCCGTCTTGTTATTTCATTTGAGCAATCATTGATTTTATTTTTATTGCCAAGCTCCTTTAATATGACCTAAGATGTTCCTTTGATATTTTAAATAGAAACTATTAATATTAATAGGATATCTATTTTAGCGTGAATTACCAGGTGCATTCATCTTCAACTGTTTTGGTTTCATTTTCAAATCTGCAACATAACAATACAAACCATATTGGACATGTACTATGTATCTTAAATGTATTTTCAATTGCCTTTACAGTTTAAGGGACCATTGTTCATTACACAATGTTTATTGTCGTGTTGTGACAGTCATTTTGTGGCACTCTAAACGAGATTGATTTGTAAACTTCTAACTTAATAGTTGGACTATTTATAAATAATTTAAGAAGAATTGCCGGAGACCACTTCGTGGTTCTATTCTCATCAAAAATATCTTATCATTAATTTATTATGCCTACCTTATGGCTACTTTTTTAAGAAAAAAATAAAATTAAAGCGTATCTGATTATCGATGTCAAAATGGACTTTTCAATAAGCAATTACATATAATTTAGCACACAACAAAGTAGACTTGAAGCTGCCACGTGGCGCTCGCCTTCGGAGGTCTGACGGACTTCACCCGTCATTAGCGCGCAGGTTTGGTGCACCCTGCGGCTGGTCCCACTTTTTCTACCGCCTCGGTTTGTCAACTCACACATTAGCCAAGGTGTTTCCACATTGGTGGTCGAATTTTTTGCGCTCTCTTAATCGGTGACAATAGTGATCATCAACTGTTCTAGTGAAGAGAGATGTTTCCTCAACAGATGTTTATTTTGACTTGTTTTATGACCTGTCTCATACTAATAATGGCGAGTTAGATGTTTCTATTACTGTAAAATAGACATTTCATTTTATAACAAAATTGTAGATAACAAATACTTTTGGAATGAAAAATACTAAGAATATGCATTTTAAAAGTCAAAATCAGCTTCACGCTGTATCCTGCACATAGCAGCCAAAAGCAAAGGGAACCTAGCCTAGCCTACCTAGGGTAAGAAGCTTTAAGTAGTTTATAAAATTAAATCCAAGTAAATTAATGGCTAATAACAAATAATTATGATGAAACAGAAAACCTTACCTATATCATCATGAGGCTAATTCGCGCACAGCGTCCAATAAACAAGATAATAATTTAAATATTATCTTGTCGCCTATGACCTGAATTATTTTTAATTAAATGATTTCTTGGCGTTCTTACAGGTTTGAGTTAGTAGTTTTTTCGAAAGAAATTATATAAAATTGAGAATACTTTTGTCTGTTACCTCCTTGACAGTGAAATGGCAGTTTTTATTGGTGATTGTACGCGTATGGTCCAAAGGCTTAGGCGCCGCTGTTATTTTTTTAATTAAACGAGTATTAAAACCTCTCATCATGATGGTGCGATCGACAACTGGTAAATACTTAGCCAGTACCAGCTTAGCAAAGTTTCAAAGATGTCAAAATAATTAATATTGTGTGAAGTGAAGGGCTGTAAATTACACCAAGTAAAAGTTTTAACGTGCCAAATAACACTCTAATATAAATATGCTCGGAAGTATTTGAGTAAAGCATAGGAGATTTGTCCATAATAGAAAAAGGGATGTGGCTACGTAGGTAGACAGCAACGATGGAAGCTGGGTAATGTATAGAATATAATAAATGTGCAGCCTTGAGTTCCGCCACTCGACAAGAATAATAGCAACAATTATTTAATATAAATAAAGATATTTATTATATGCCCTATAGGCTGAGGGAACCTAGCGTTAAGACACTCCATTCCCCACTTTTCGCCGAGTTCTGGGGGCATTGCGTGTTGAGAGGCGGAACTCAGCGCCGCGCTTCACCTCGACATCAGAGCGAATAAGTTAAAATATAATTGTAAATAAATATTTCACTTCCTCGAGTGGGGATCAAACCCACAACCAGTCGATT
>DVQM01000815.1:0-14362 GCA_018231645.1 Heliconius ricini
TGCCGGAGGCCGCCGGCGGCGAGAGGCGACACGGCCCTCTGTACGGGCGGCTGGTCGCCGAAGAGCAGCTCGCGTCTATGAGCGCGCCTTCGGACATTCAGGTGAGCGCCCAAGTGCGCAACCCAAGAGCTTTCTGGCGCTACCGTACCCCCGCTCAGGTAAATGATGCACGAGGCAGTTTGGGCTAACTCGATAACGTTACGTGGTAGGGCGGATAATTATTTGTGACACTCTTCAATATTCTGCTATTAATTACCAATAATAATATGTTTTTTTTAAATATATAATATTACAAATATAACAAACAAATATATATGTTAATCGTGTAACGTCTTAGCACGTTAAATGCATACCAGCGGTATCGTTCTCATTGTTTTATTAAAAGCACCATTAACAACGCTGTCGCTATGGGGTAGACGTTACGCGTAAGTAAATAAATTATCCCTCGAACAAAGTGCCACTAATTATCAACAAGTTCTCTTTCACCCGAACACAGGGATGTATTCGAGTTTTGAGTGCGGGCTAAACGTACCGCTGTATAGATATTAGGTATTTTGCGTCTAGACATAGGTAAGGTAATTATTTAATGGGCCCGACTAAAGTCTTTTTTTTCTCTGGGGAAAGGATTTTTTTTTGTTTTCGTTTCATTCTAATTAGTGTTACAGTATCTCTTTTTGTTTAAAATGTTATTATGATACGATTTTCAGTTTCAGTTTTGAAATATATATGTGCTTCACGATGAGTAAGTTTTCGACGCTACCATATCAAACTGTCTCGTGTAGATCGCTTACGTACACTCTTAGTAGATCCATTTGATGAATTTACCTTTTTTTTTTTAATAAAAACACTAAGGCAGATTTCTTCCGCTTGTTTTGTTTATGGTAGTTTGAAGTGTCAATTTTTTTTTTCAACAGTGTATTTTACATTTGTGGTCAAATTTCATTTCATTTATAGAATTTTATCACCATGATATTTTTTCTGCACTGCTAGTTTGTAATTTGTTTTGTTCAATCGTCGTAGTCGCACTTTTAGTTTTCATATTGTATATTACGGTGTTGGATTACCCAGTCTCTTATTTCATTACTTATTATATTTAAATTAAATGAGATTGTCTCAGCATGTCGTATTTTTTTTTATTTTACGTAAATAGATAAAACTGCCTCTGGCCTCGATTGCCGTGCTTTACTTATTTTCTGCTAATAGCTTTTCGCTCGTTGTTTACTTAATCGTAAAGCAACTGAATGATTTTTCTATTGTTTAGGCAATGCAAGCCCGAATACCACACCACTTTCGGGACTCCTCAACAGCGCCGTTAAGAAAACTTAGCGTCGACCTCATCAAAACCTACAAACACATAAACGAGGTAAGTTGCTTATCTAAGATATAAAGATGTATATATGGACATACGCACTGAAAGAAATAGCCAGATGTTTTAAAATTTGATGTTTTGTAGTTGTAAGTCGTCTATAATCTCGTTAGCCTGTCAAGTTAAACATAAATAATTATATGAAATAGTAATTAATACAGTATACCAATTAAGAGGCATTGGTACTGTATAAGAAACTATTTGATCTTTGACTACAAATGTGGGCTACCTACTTCAATAGTTTCTTACTTCGGTGACGGTACGGAAAACGTGTATCGATTAAATTTTAGCATTTGGCTAATTAATGGTTTATAATTACTTGTATCCATTGTTTCATAGTAAATCCACAGTTTACTAAGGCATTGTTTAATTATCGGAATCGCGATTAGATCTGTTTTGATTAGAGTAATGAACACGCGTAAGGCGACGCTGTGGTTGTGAAATAATAATCTATTGAAATATTCTAATATTTTTCTTTACCCTTAGTTCGTAGTAATGTTAATTGAAATTTACTTTAGAATGATATAATTAACTTTTTTTGTAAAAAAATACGAAGAATGCAAATTGGAGTATATATTCCTACTACATGGATGCATCAAGGTGGTTCCAGTTTAAAAAAAAAAGAAAAATATAAGACAAGCACTGGCTAACATAGGTTACAGTGTCTTATTTTATTATTTTTCATTATTCTTATGTATCTATACTCTACGTCACAGTGCTATCACTTCCACTGGCATTGTAGACACAAACTGATATAATTCAGCTCCAACGGTGTACACAGCTACCGGCCACCGTCTGTTTACGATCCAGCACGTGTTCTATCTGACCTTTGGTACACGTGGGTGTGAATTTTCACTGCAGCGTGGGACGACCGCACTGTAAAGCTGGATTTCCACGAAAATCGCTCGCCGTTCGCCGTTGATTATTGATCTAAACGACCCCCGTAGTTTGGCGTGTTTAGTTTAATTTGCAACAGCGTATGTTATATGTTGTTTGTTTACTATTATCTAAATCATTGATTGAACTTCTCATGCTCTTGTTTTTTTATTAACCTTTTAATTTTTTTTTCGGTTGTTTTTTTTAACTTAGTACTTTTGTGGTAGGCGGGTTACACCTAGTGACATTATGAGCATTAATGCCTTTGCCCACTGACTTACCTTATAGGAAATGTCAGTTGGTACATTGCGTGGACGGTAATGTAGAATAAAGTCTTTTATGCTAATATCACTGTTGAATATGTCAACACTTTGTAAAGAAGAAATTAATTTTAATAAAAGCTGAATTCTCAAATGCTAGTGAATGTCGCTATCTGATTTCATTTTCAGTGCCACTTATATTTATTTAACTCAACAGCTATAAGACCCCGGTGTGCTGAAAAATTTCACTTATTTTTCTAATATTTGGATAAAAGTCATACGGTCTAATTGATTAGGCAATTTAAAATATAGTTTTTTCGAGTACGAGCGGAAAACTGTAATTTATAAAGCGAAACAGTAAAATACATTGATATTATACTCTCGTTTAAATTATGCCAGTCTCGTGAAGACAAAAATGAAAATTGGAGCGGGGCAACTTCAAACAATTACTATTTCTGTTCAACAGTCGGGCAATTAATCTTAGCGTTTGAGACACGTGGAGTCTCCCCTTCAAAAGCGCGCAATTTATTTTTAAACACAGTATTAATAGGCAATATTCTATTTACGTTTGGACGTGGTCGTTGCCCTATTTGGTTGTTTACGTGACGCCACACCACTTCGGAACTTTGTTACGAATGTTCCTGAGGTATGGGACGAATCGATTCTTTTATTTTACGTACATTTTTAGAAACTGGAGCTACGCTATTTTTAGAATCCGTGTCTAAGTTTGACCGCAAGGCGAGCTATGTTTTTGTAATGTCTAGCATCGTGTGCTAAAATCGATTATTTAACTTCATTCAATTGTTAATATTTCTAATTATAACCATTCATTAATGAAATTTCTCTAGGTAGGTTATAGGTTTGTTGATATAAATATTTTTTGATATAAATAAAAATATTAAATAGTATAATCTTATAAATAATCCGTGTGTCGTTTTAAACGTTAATTACATTTTTTTCATATTGAACCCGACATTCAAATGTTTCATTTTTATAAATACACTAAAAAAACTTTTAGTGTTTAACATATGCCTACAGGCATCAACTGCCCTTTACTTTGAAATTTTCACTGAGTAGGCAACTGTGTAGGCAGAAAATTATTGCACGAGTACCTACGTAATATTGTATCTCTGTGTAGGAGTCTCAATTTGGTTCCATGTCGTTCTAATTCATATAGTTTGTACTTCGACTTTTAATCAAGTATTATATATAAATCGTGTGTGTTTATCTTATATTTTCATATTTATCATATCTTTTACATTTAATTTATTTTCTCTTATTAAATAATATATCTAGAGGACAGTTTTGGCGAAGGGCAACAAACATGTTACTTTAAACGCAACAGATTATGGGTTCAATATGAAATATTTTATATTTTCATTACTTGGCTCTGGTGTCGAGGCAAAGCGTTGCGATGAGTTCCGACTCAAAACACGCAAACCTCCAGAATTCGACGGCAAGTGAGGAGTGTCTTGACGTTACACTCACTCTTTCCTGCTACATGCATGATATAACGTGAAGCTAAAAAAAAGAATATTGTTGTACATTTTAAATGTCATAGTGTGCGTTTCATTCTTTATAAGAAGTGAGGCCTTAGTCCAGTGAGAGGTCAACAAACTGCGACTTTCCTATTTTCTCCATCTGACTGCTACGGCTTTTATTACGTTAGCCCGTATCCCTTTCTCTGCGGAGTCCGTATAGGTAATCCTCTATTAATACTGCTCTGCGGTTACGCCGCACTTATTGGTTTCATATGACCCAATTGCGTCACGGACATTCCGCTGACGGACGGACAATACATGTGCATTGCTAATATCATAATTTAGCTACTTTTTGTTTTATTTTTTTATTGAGTTACGTAATGTTCATTTATATTTTATTTTTTTTGGAAAGAGTAAATTTAATTTAGCGTGGCTTAAGTTATAATAAAAAATCAGCTTCAGTCTGTATTCCGCACACAGCAGGGTAGGCAGAGGGAACCTAGTGTTAAGATACTCCGTTCCCCACTTGAATTGCGTGTTGAGTGGCAGAATCCAACGCCGATTAATGTTTTTAATGTAAATAATTGTAAATAACATTTGACAAGCTCTTTAATTAAAAATATTTATTATACATAACTCAAAGTGAAGACTGTAATGGATGCTAATGTTATATATAATTTACTTTAGACAAACGTATTGTTACTTATTCACTTTAATCAGAACCAACTTTCACTTCAACCGATCATCTGTAAAATAAAGGCAGTAGGTACATATAAAACAAGTAGGTAATAAATATATTCAGTAGGTAGCTACATACCGAATGCATTGGGTGACGAGAGGAGAGGAGAGGAGGAGTGAGGTACAAGCAGCGTGGGGGGAGGGGGGTGGTATGAAGCAAGTTGTCCGCAACACCGCAGTGGATGCAATAGACGACAATGACTAACGCCGCCAGGCGTATTTCGCAAACGGCCGGTTATTGCGATTCGAGTCAAGGAGAGCACAGATCAATATTTATAGATCGGTTACTGACTCGAGACTCGAGATTGACTGACCCCGTTCTGAGGATGTCGAGGAAGATTTATCTCGTGTGTTGGACTGTGTTTTATTATGTTATTCACTTTGTGGGTGGTGAGACAGTGATGAATATAATAAAAATATGTTATTCGTTCGCTAGTATCGTGACATGTGCTCAACTCCCATAATCTTAGTACCATATCAGTACCCTAACAAGAGATGGGATTTAAAAAAATAAATAAATGATTTATTTTCCCGAATCAACTTAATTTCTTATTCAAATAAACAATGTTCACACATTTTATATATCAGATCGAACATACAGATTATCAGATGTTAGGTAACGGAATTCTCGAGCGTGCAACGCTGCATTGTCATTTACGCTTTCGCCGCATCTATGCACAGCCCGACGCGAGGCATCAGCTGTTGCGCCCGAGAGAATTAATTGCCGTTCGAGACGCGATTTGAAAAGAAAACATCACTGTTGCCAGTCTACTGGCTGTCCGTCTTGTTACAGTGGAATGTTGAAATCGCATATTTGTATATATGTATTTATATTTACATTTGGCGGATATTGGCACGCGCGTCGGTCTGTTTATTATGAAACAATGTTAAATTGCTAACTGAATATTTAAATAATTATATGATAAACAGCGACCGTTTTGAACATTGTGATTGTAATTTTTGTATTATTTGTTTTAGTTTTAATGAAATTTCTGCCGAATTTTGGAGGCATTGCGTGTTGAGTGGCAGAATTCAACGCTGCGCTTTGCCCCGACAACTGAGCGAAGAAATTGGAAATATAAATTTAAGTAAATATTTCATCTCCTCCAGTGGAGATCAAACTCACAACCAGTCGGTTTTAGTCATACTTTGTATCACTGCGCCACGACTGGCCTCACTTAATAAGTTAAATAATAAATATTAATACAAAATGCGAAACAAAATAGGAACTCTGATTGTCTGAACATATAAGTAACGATGAAAAATTTACGAAATAGGTATATGTAGGCTTTTATAGTATCAGACATATCACATGGATGACTTAATGCGGAAAAACCATGTATGGGTTCGTGTGAAATATCTGCAAAATCTTAGAATGATCGCTGCACATGAAAGATATACGAGGAAATATATTATTGAGAGCATGTAATAGAACCCAAAACAATGATTTTTAAAATTGTCCGTTTGTCTGTGCCTTTGTGCATCCTAAACTCAGTAATGGTAGAACCGATTAAAATACAGTTTTTACTATATTTGTTTGTATTTTGCTGAAGTTCCTTTAATATTTAGTATTGTTTTATTGCAATCGGTTCGGCTCGGCATAAATAAAAACATTAAATGTCTATCAAGTGGTCGAAGTTGCAAGCGGATCGCTAGTATTTTCCATGTTTATGAAATCTATATAATGTCCATAAAAACTATAAAATTAGCAATTTGTCAATATATACAAAAAACAATTCTCTTATTACTATTTAAAAAGTTTTCTGTACACATAATTTTTTTCATTTGTAACAACAACAAAAAAAGTCTTTAAATTAATAGCTTTAAATATTTTTAACGTGTTATTCCACAATCAGAAAAGAAAAAAATACCTTTAAATAAGTAGCTTTAAACATTCTAACATAGCTAAACGTATAACATTGTAAAGGTACCAATCTGATTTTATAAACAACGTCCACCAGCGACATACAAACGCGGCCTTAATTTTCCACGCACATTATTTACAAAAACTCGCTTGATCATATGTAAGTCATGGATACGCTGTATCGGCACACGTGTGAGCCGTTGCATAACACGGTAACTTGTATCACAACCAAGTATCATTTGATAGCAATTACATCTCATTATAAGGGTACATTTTGTGTATTTTGTTTTTAATGATTTATTATTTTGCTATTTATATTTTATATCAAGTACACAATTAAGTAACACGTAATATAACATGAAAATATTGATTCTAATTTTGTATATCATTCTGCCAAGAATAACAAAAGGGGTTCTAATTTGATATATTAAAACCTATTTAAAGTTTTCGTCCCGTAGACTATGACAGATTGTGTATCTGTGTCGTAGGTAAACACGAGAATTCTCGTCATCATCTACGTGTATGTCGTTTTTTTTTATTAGACTAATCACGAGTACGCAGCGAACAAACACACAAGCGGGCCAATTGAAGTGAGTCAAGGTGAGTCGACGTCACGATCGCACTGTTGCCACCCGGATTGTTGTACGCACACGGTCACTGCGTTATTGCAATGTACAGTTTATTGCATTATGACTTCTATTGTCTACGTGTTAAGGGCCCCAAGGTCCGGTGTACTCGTCGACGCCAGCCCTACCAGGCCCAGCCCCGGTGTTACTGGAAGTTATATCCTTATTAACGGAACGCGGATATTGAATATCTTGACAAGAAATACTGTAAAGTACTGTCATAAAATACATTCAAAATACGATCAATGGAGATATCTCCGATGATATATAATTTTTGTTTAAAAAATCGTTATTTATTTGTTTGTCAGAATGTAAAGGTTTAGGATAAAACAGGTGTTGCGTTATTTCTCTGGCAAAAAAAAATATTTTTTGTTTGTTAAAAAAAAATTAAAATACAAACAACATTGTAATGGAAAAACCACACTTCGTGAGCGCATACGAGAAAGTATATATGTTAGTAACTGACAGATTGCGTGCAGAAAAACAATGATCGACATTGTTGCCAAAGATCTATTACGAAAAAAGTGCGTTGAGCGTTTAGCAATAAACTTATTTACGATTTACCCTTGGCATGTAGAATTCCAATCGTTTACGAGATTCTGGTGATTTCGTTGATCGACTATGCTGTGTGATTAATTACTTTGAAATTAAATATATTAATTAAAAAAAAAAATAACTCTTAAAGACGCTGAAGACCAGTCCCTGAACCAGCTCCGTTATCGATGCCAAGGCATCCGTTGCCTTGCTAATTACCTTTTAAAATTTACTTGACATCGCTTAACCTTCACTTGTAACTAATTTACTATGAACTTAGTCATAGATACAGATATTAAGGACATATTGTATTGAAAAAGAGGTAGTCATTAGTCGTTTAAAACGTAAGAATAATTTTTAAAAAAAACGACGACAAAGTGAAGATCATTTTTCAGGTGATTCTTACAACCTTGTCACAGTTAACCCCAATGGCGAAGTATTGAAAGTTCCACGGGAATGAGGACACGGTCTGTCATCCGTTGTTCTTTGTTTAATTAATGAATCTGCCTTGTTTTTCGGCTTTTGATAATAAGTGTAGCCAATCGGCTCTCAATGGCTTTCCCGAAAGTGGTTAAGCAGAGATTCAACAGTAATTATAATAAGGCTCAAGGGAGAAATTTATTGAAAAATGTTTTTATTTTGTTACGGAAAAGGTTGCTTTAAAATATCTTTTGCACTTCTTTGCGCTATATATATTTATATTTATTTATTTATTTGTCGATGCATGTTTTTCAATGTATTACATGGTTTTTATAAAATGAAATCGATTAAGAATCGAAACCACAACCTCTCGCCACTAATGGCCTCACATATCTACAAAGTCTATAAAATTCCATAGGGCATATATAAGTTATAAAAGAAAGATTATTTCTAGGGCTTCACAGGTTTACCTTGTCTTATTTATACGCTCACAATAGCCGAGCTTACATTCTTGTACTATGCAAATAAACCTATGGATCTCGGCTAAAATTTCTCTTAACTTTCTATAAACGTTCATAGGAAATATATTACATTAAAATATATAATGACTTCTCACTTGAAACAATTTTATTTGCTATTTACATATTAACTACAAAAATATCTTCGTTTTGTAAATTTATTTATTAATTATTTTAATGTTGATATCATTCTGATATCAACTCGCACAAGACAAATTATGCAGAAGGAACCTAGTGTTAAGACCCCCTTTCCCTATTTTCCACCGTTTTCTGAAGGTATTGCGTGTTGAGTGGCGGAACTCAACGCAGCTCAACAATCAATAATTCTTTTTTCTTTTTATTATTATTTTGTTGTATTATTTTCTGTACTAATTGTATGGTCTTATTGTTCTAAGACGACAACAGCACTGTAACATAGTAATTAAAGCGATGGTCAATAATTTCTTTATGCAGTGGTTTTGAGTCAGCCAGTTCCGCGGGAAAAACCCGCCTACACATAAAAAAACTTAATAAATATTGTATTTGACACAAATGGTAAAGGATATATACTGTTTTGTCCTTTCGTTTAGCTATTTTTTTTATGAAATCACAATAGTGTTCACGATGTCCGTAGATACTACCAACTATATATTTATTCACACGTCAATGAATAACATTTTATAGAGACGTTGTGGTTTACACACATTGTATTGAAATACTCTTTGGTAAATATTTAAATATGCATAGGTTAATAGCTTTAGTTATCAACTTACTTAATATGAAGAATGTCTATTAGATGATTAAATTTTTTTTTCAAGACAAAACAATGTGCGTGATTTCATTTTATTTAGTTTTTAGTAGTTATTTTTTGGACTACAACAGATTATCTTATCAATACTTGTCCTTACCGCAGTTTACAGTGTTGATTTATCGAGTCAATGGCACTGTCACGTCGTGTGATACAAAAAACTCGTGTATGATTTGATGGTGTTTGCCGGTGCAATGTGTGTCACATCCACGCGTCCACGGCGTCTGATAGTGAAGTGTACCAAGGCGACGGTTAAGTAACCCTCCGTGTTCCAATTGTATGTAGGTACACATTTACTATGAGTGAAAATCTAATTTTATCTTAGATTCTTGCTCGAGCGAAATGTAAGCAAAACATTCAAAATTCTTTCTTCTATTGTGAGATGTGATTAATTAACCGTTTATAAACAGTATTAGTAATAATTGTTACTAAAGAGTATTTATGAACATTGGCTAGAAAAACTTAACAATACAAAGTTTCTATAGAAAAAAAAAAGAATTGTTCAGAATACGCCACCAGTTATAAATTAAATAGAGATTATAAAAAGGTTAAACGATGAGTTAATGACAAGTAAATAAAAACAAATTCGATTATATGACCGTGTGTATAAGATGCAATATCGTCTCGTTGTTATATTATAAAGATCTCAATCAATTCAAAGTACCCTAATGTTTATTAAACAATAAGGAGCCGAACAAACATCTTTTTAAGGCCAAATTATAACGCCTCCCAAAATTACCATTTCAAAACAAGTCGGTAGCCAACAGTTTGTCTCTAACCAAGAATGTCTTAATTATCTTTGAAGATATAATTTGCTTTTTGTTAATTAATTTTCAAGTTATTTCACACAATTTTGTCACCAAATTATTATTTTGTTTTGTGATTATTTTACAAGAATTTGCATTCCATTTAATGAATTATGCCGCTGAAATATTCCATTACTGTTTCACATTGTTACAGTCAAATTAATTAGGTATTACACACTTATAAGTACTGTCGTAAAGTAATATGATGTATAGTACTTATTTACACGTGTACGTTATAATATAATATATTTAGAAAGTAACCAAGTGGTTATACCTAGTAAGATGACTTTATATTAGAAAGACTTCTGAAGACGGTCAGCCCAACGCACCGGTACGCCAGTAATCTCGTTTGTACGGTTACGGGCAATTAGCTGGCGAGCACTTGTCCAGATCCACCCTAACCATTGCTGGCGTTGTTCTCAACCTATACGCT
Organism: Heliconius ricini; assembly: GCA_018231645.1. Lineage (NCBI taxonomy): Eukaryota > Metazoa > Arthropoda > Insecta > Lepidoptera > Nymphalidae > Heliconius > Heliconius ricini. The sequence goes on from DVQM01000815.1 coordinate 10,710, forward strand.
TTGTGACGGCGAACTGCCACTATCCTACTAGTTTTTGTATAGTTTATAACGAAATCTTATTATTTTCTTTTATTTTTTTTTTATTTAAACTTAAACAGTGTTTGTATTGTAATCTTTTGTGCATTAGGTACTTTTTGAATTGAAATTGTTACATAATTCTTCACAAGCAATTTCTAAAAAAAAATCCATTTTATTATACATATAGTGTAAAATGCATTTCACACAAGAATATGTGTTTTGAAATATTTATAAGTAACTGTTTCTTCGGCGTCTCGTTGCGGTTTGTAACTTGAATAGGGCGATTTTCTTACTGCAATCTAGCATCAGATATACACTGGAACATTTCTAGTTCCTTGCACATTTAAATATGTTAAATTAAAAATATTGTGGTTTCCCTCTTACGGTATTATATCATAAATTTTCTTAAGTATTTTATCAAACTTTTACATGTTTTTATATAAAAACCAACGTAGTGCTGATTGCGATTTTAATTGCAAATCTCACTACATTTATATATTAAAATTTCGTTTCCTCGATCTGGCTTCCGCAAGCCTCGTCACGCAACGTCTCTATTTACCCATATTTACAAACTAGCTATTACAATTACAGAAACAGGATAATAAATCACTCGAGGGTTACTACTGTCTAAGTGAAGTTTATCGGCCCCACCACTATGTTGCAAAGTAGATCTGCTACGCCTTTCTCAAATACTTTGATGTATTTCTTTAATTGAAATTGCTCCTGGGAATCTTAATTATTGCCTATAAAAGATGTAATTAGTTAAGTAAATCTACATCAACGTAAAACTAGTGGACACTAGTAGAAGAAGTATAGATATTTACCAAATTCCATTCGACTTTTCCGTTTAAAAAATGTAGTTATTTCTAAAAACATATCGTCATTTTTTTAGTTATTTGGACAATAATTGAACATATTAGTCATATTATAAAGTGTAGGCGCAATTCGATTTGTCATCGATATAGGTAGATATACTGCTGTAGAAGTACTACTGCAAATTTTGTACGAACATGTTCTCGGTTAAGTCGTAAAGTGAAATTTGTTTACTGATAATAACGTATTTTAGTGTATGATATATGTAATGGTCCACATCATTAATATTTAAAATATATTTAATATAGAATTGTGGATATTTAACAGTTAAAACTATAATATTTTCTTAACTGACTCTCGCTGTTTCCTTTTTTAAATCAAATAAGGGTGACCTGTGTACATAAAATTTGCTCAATGGCAGCCCTAATGTACAGTGAGTGTTAATCTAGTTTTTCACAATTAGTTGTCAGCCATTTGTATTGCCGCCATGGAGGCGGTAAATAAATTACATTATTTTGCCCCTTCATTTTTTCTGTTTGTTGTAATATAAATTGGTATTTTTGTATAGAAAAGTGAACGCAAACGAGCGTTAGGGTTACCTAATGGTCAATTATCACCACCGCCCATGATTTCATCAGTTGCTTTTCACGTGGAAGTATCTACGAAACCGCACAGTAGTTGTGTGCCACGTGTCTAGGTGTGGATGGTATTTTAGCTTGTGACGTACTATGTGGTTAGAGATTTGGGCGGCACGTAACAGATTAAACAGTTCTTCAGGACAATTCCTATGATAAAAGCGGTAGAGAACGCAATGTGAGCTGAAGTTTGCGTAGGTAAAGCCAAAGTGTCAAGCCTCGAGAATGCGATAGAAGCAGTCACTTAAAACATTAAGTTAAATATACTGATACTAGGCTAAGGCTAGAAAATTGCTATGAAGTTTTTGTTGGTCAGCGGCGTTGTTCCTTGTTCATCCATAGTCAAGTTCAAGGCAAAGAGGAGATCCCAGGAGATCGGTTTTCTCCTTAGCAGTTATATACTACCGAAGATGTAATTTCCTGTGCGTAATGGTGGAAGCGGAGGCTCATGAAGGCCCAAAACTCATGTGTTCCGGACGGGTGGGTAGCTCTCAAGCTTCTTACTGATTTTGGCAATATGCTCGAATCTTGTTCTGGTAACTTGCTTCTTAAAGTACCTAGAGGCTCGGCTATTATACTTTCTCTTTGAGGCTTTCACCCTCGGATCCGTAGTAATCAGTGCCCTGGCCTAGATTTTATATGCCTTGCGTTTGCTAAAGGCAGAAAGATTGCAAGACGTATCAAACCAAGGCTATGAGTAGGCAATGTTTGACACTACAGTGCTAGGAATGAAAAGTTCCATGTCATGTAGAACCACGTCGGCAACAGCAACGGTACAGGTACTAGGGTCATCAGAAAAGAAGCAAACCGAGAAAAAGATCGTACGCATTCTATCCCAATCTGCTGACTTGTGGTGCCAAACGCGACGAGTTGCAGGTGTTCTGCGACTCCCATATTTAATGAGCACAACACTCCGTACCAGGTCAGTGGTCTGAAGACTCCAAAGGCGCATCGACGACAACTGGTATTGTTCCGGATGGGAAGTCAGAAGAAGGTCCAATAAAAAGTATCCGAAGTAGTTCTGCTTATATTTATTAGTAATTTTTTTTATTACATTCATATTAAACTATTGTTTTTGATCTCTAATATTTATATTTATTAACAAAATTTTACAGAATCTGCCATTGTCTAGATCTTCTTTACTAAACATATCATATGATGTAAAGTAAATCAATTGTGACACTAATCCTACCTATATTCACCAGGCTAATATCAGTAATTGACATTCCTGAGTTCCGATATAAAAGTAAGAACTGTTTAATTAAGAGACGGTGCTAATTAGTAATTACGACACTTAACTCTCTTTGTAATGCTAACAAATTTCTTAAAATTTTCTCATAAATCTCGCTAAAGTGAGGATAATGGTAAAGATATTGTACCGAGTTCGTCGAACTGCGTACGAGCGCGGGTCACCTTCGGGTCACGGGAGTCACCTTGCTTCCGAAACTTGATCAACGACATTTTTATCAAGCGTGTATAAACAACATTTCATTCATCTACATTTTCTATGTCTCAATAAATTTCTGAACACTAAATAATCGATTTGTTATATCAAATTCTTAATTAGAAAATAGTATATAACTATTATATTTTATTTTAAAATATACTTTGTTGACTTAATACAAAGTAATTAACATATATCCAAGGTTGCGATAGTGATCGCTGTTAAAGGTTTTTATGAATCCTCCGTAACGAGGTTTCTGCTTTGTCTAACTAAGCGAAATATCCTGCGGAGATAATGAGAATCGAAGACATTTAGCGTCGCAATTGCATTGCACGCAAGGCCGAATGTCTCATGAATGAATCAGCTGGTTAAGGTTATCTTGTTTTGTTTAAACTATAAATTTTTAATTACTTTTTTAAATTTTAATTAAATTTGTACTAAAGACAATGGTATTACATGCTTGTTTTTGCTTTAGCTAATTTATGCTTAAATGCATTGTTTAAAGTAAATACAATTTATATTTTAATATTATAATTAAGAAAATCAGCTTCACGCTCTATCCCGCACACAGCAGAGAAGTCAGAGCGAACCTAGTGTTAAGACACCCCGTTCCACTTTCCGAATTCTGGAAGCATTGTGTGTTAAGTGGCGGAACTCAACGCCGCGCTTTGCCTCGAGCTCACAAAGTGGACATATTATATAGAAAAAGAAATATATTAACTATAGAATTACCTCATATATAT
>DVQM01000816.1:0-14355 GCA_018231645.1 Heliconius ricini
TAAGCGCGGCATTGAGTTCTGCCACTCAACACGCAACACGAAAGTGGGGAACGATTTGTCTTAACACAAGGTTCCCTCTGCCTACCCTGTTGTAACAGCTTCACGCTGTATCCCGCACAGCAGGGTGTTTTTTTTTATCAATATAAAACAAAATAAACCAATGGAGTCATTGAGAAGCAACGCAATACTGAGAGCAGCTAATGCACAGAATGAATATAGGTTCTTTTTGAAATTCCTACGGAAAAGAGGAATACAGAATTAATAGAGTCATAGTGCTACATTTTGTAAAGGTTTGAATTCGACTGTAATGGCTTAATTCAATACAAAAAATTGTTACATTCACATGGTAGACCATATGAAAATGAAGATTCATTGTGTAATTTTAAATATAAATAATAATATATAGGTGTTACCTATTGACCAAATTCCAATTAAATAAAATAAGTCAAAAAAATGAATATAACATTTTAAAATATATATTTTTTTTATCAATCAATATGTTTGGTTTAAGATGAACTTATTATTTCTGTAGTTATATAATTATTTATCAATCTTCATACCATAAATATACGGTAATATTTAGATTATTTTATATATTGCATTTTTTAGAAGCTTATAATAATATTTTACATGGTAAAAAATTTAATCTTTGCCAATTACTATATATTTGCCAGTGACAATAAATTATGGCGATATCGGCTTTCTTATAATTCGATATGAAATTTAAATCGTTACATTCTAAATGGATTTTTAAATAATGTCATTGCATAAATGCTCAATATTTTTATTATTTCTACTTCAAGTTAGGAACAACCTGAATATTATGCAAAAAATATATTAAATCCATATTTTATAACTGGCCACTTTTGTCAATACGTGGCATAGGCACGAACAACTTCCACGTTCGCCGCCATTTTGACATCCAGCGAATAGTAGGGACTTCAGTGGATTGAAACGTTTTTACTACATATTACATATATTTGCTTCAAAAAAAACGTAAGTTCGCTTTTTTTATTACAAATAGTTTTAAATTTAAAAATAATTATAGCCGTACTTATAAAAAATATGTGAAACAAACTCTGGGTGGCGACCCTAACAGAATTATTAACAGCGGTGTTCACCAATCTTTGTCTAAGTCGCAGTACTTGGGATACAATAGTAACATTTTTTATCCTCTTGCTACATTGTAACAAATTTACTTGTTGTTTATTATATTCAATATAAAACATTATATGTCGAATTCTAACTACGACTTGCCATGTCATTATCATTGATTATAGTAACGTATAGTGACGGATGAGTCAGAGTGAAATGTGAATGGTATTCCTAATAATAAAAATTACCTTTCAGGAAAATAAAAAAACAGCAAAATGGGGAATGTGTTTGCAAATTTATTTAAAGGCCTATTTGGCAAAAAAGAAATGAGAATATTGATGGTGGGTCTTGATGCAGCTGGTAAAACCACAATCTTATACAAACTTAAATTAGGAGAAATCGTAACTACAATTCCAACAATTGGTAAGTTTTTTATTTTCATGTTGAAATATAAATCTTAGAAATTGTAAAAAATATCTTTTTTTAAATTACGATAAATACTTAATACTTTCAAATAATTTTATTCACTGCTTTTTGTTAAAATTTTGAAAATTTAAGCTTTATAGATATATTGCTTATAAGTCATTTTTCAGAATATCAAAGAGAAAGTGTCCATATTCTAACTTTAAACAGTGATGATGAAATGATTAAGAGATAAGTTTTGTAATATGTGTCATTGTAAATTGTTTTTACATAAATTTAAATATGTTTCTATTCCTATATATAGTTTTATATGAATAATTCAATAATTAACCTGTTTTTCTATAAAAATCTGTAATTTTGTAAATTTTGTTGATATTAAAAGAACACTTTAAAGATATATTGAAATAATATATAACATTAATTAATAATATAGAACAGATTGTTGGTGTTAAGGGAATAATTATTAATTATTTTCATTTACTTGCTCTAGTTGTATGACAAAGTGTTTTGAGTCTACACAATATGTCTTGAAAATTAAAAAAAGGTTAAAATAAAAATGTTAAGCAGTGTGTTAGGTTCCCTCTACCTATCCTGCTAAATATGGCATAAAGCTAATAACTATAAAAGTATTTATTTATAATTAATGATTTCAGGATTTAATGTGGAAACTGTAGAATACAAAAACATTAGTTTCACTGTTTGGGATGTAGGTGGTCAAGACAAAATCAGACCACTGTGGAGGCATTATTTCCAGAACACACAGGTATTTTTTTAAAATATTTTTATATTAATATTAGTTTTATTATTATCTTTTATTAATATTTTTTCCTTTTTCAATTAAGTATTTACATTGTTTGTTCTGTATATGTCATATAATTATGTGTTGTCAAGTTAATTTAATATATTCATATATTTTATCATCAACAATAGATAAACAGACAAAAAAATTATAAAACAGAACAAAAAACAAAAATTAAACATGCAAATAATTATTATTCAAAATTCTGATAAGTCACTGTTTAAGGCTGCTGTAGCGCAGTCACAAAGTGTCCGTTAAATTGACTGGTTGTGGGTACAATCCCCACTTGGGAAATATTTATTTACATCTATATTTTCATTTTCTTTGAATTTCAATGCCTCCAAAATTCGGCGGAAAGTGGAAAACAGAGTGTTTTAATACTAAGTTCTCTCTGTCTACCCTGCTGAGTGCGGGATACAGCTTGAAACTGAATAATTTTTTAAGTTACTAATTGGGGCACTTAATGGTTATACCACTCAGCATTAGATGTGTTGGCACATGAGATACAATACTCAATAATATCAACACTGAGTTTCAGTGGCCTCTTAAGAAAAGGAAAAAAATAACAACTAAAAAAACACATGGATGCTTCTGAATTTGATGGAAAGTGAGGAATGGAAGTATCTTAACACTAGGTTCTCTCTGTCATCTTGCTAGATGCAGAATAAAGCATGAAACTACAATAAATATATTTTTGCCATTAATATTACACTTTATTTAAATACGATTTAGATACTATGAACATCAGTACCACCAGTTGTGGCCCAGGGGCATAAAGTGTGACTGTAAACTCGATTGGTTGTAGGTTCAATCTGCAATGGAAGCAATAATATATTTATATTTTTATTTCTTTGCTCTGGTGTTGAGGCAAAGCATTTTATTCACAACTTAATGCAATGCAATGCCTTCAGAATTTGGTGGAAAGTGAGGTACAGCAAGAAGCTGATTATTTTTTATACTATGAATATAATATAACATATAACTAATGATTATATTCCAGTTTTAGCCTTCATCCCAAAAAAATCAATCACTCCTTTCAAAACTTTGCAAAGTTTTGTAATTATAAAAGATTCACTTTTAATTTGTGTAATATACTTCTAAAGTTGATAAATCAAAAGTTACATGTTATGGATATTAGATAATAATAAACTATACACCTGTAGTCATATTTTTAATAATTTTGTACATCTTTTTAATAATTTTTGCAAGACAGTATTCATGTATTTAATACTTCCTTAGCTACCTAAATAGTTCATTTAATACTACTATTAAATCTATCCCATTAATCCCAGCCTAAGGAGGAATAAATCAAATGTTTTAACAATGCTAATCCAATGGTTTAACATTATCATTGCATTTAACTTCACAATTACCTTTACTAAAGAATCTATATAATGTGTAAACAAACTTTGTGACACTTTCTCTAAAAGTACAGTGTATTTTTTAATTATATTGCATGTTATATATAGCTTTTCTTCTTAAATAAGCAATTGACACGCTTTTTTGTTTTATAAATATTGTGGCTCTTGTATCATTTTACATTATCTTTACACTGCATCATGCACAGATATCTGAATAGGCACAAAACCTACTTTTAAGACCTCAGTTCCTACTTTATACACTATTTTTGTGACATATTGTAATAAGTTTCAGAACTAAAAGGCCTTGCTTTATTTTGTTACCAGTCGGAGAAAAACGAAACCAATTAATTCATTTCCCAGACTATTAATCAAACTTTAAATCTTGCAATTATAGTCAGATGCTGCATCGCTGTTTAATAACGATCTCGACTGTTTATATAATTAGCACCATTATTGTTAGTTGACGTTACTTTGATATTTTTAATTTAGACAAGAAAATATTTTTTTTTAGGGTCTCATCTTCGTAGTAGACAGTAATGATCGGGAGCGTATCGGTGAGGCGCGTGAAGAGCTCATGAGAATGTTAAGTGAAGATGAGTTACGGGATGCAGTACTTTTGATCTTTGCAAACAAACAGGTAATCATATTGTCTATCAAAGTGTATCTGTATGCGTCCAAGTAAAATGGATAAGATAATGTTAAGAATTGTTTATTTGTTAAATAATAGAAGTGAAAATTTATATTTCCTTTATTATATTCTATTGTATAATACAGCACAAACTTGACACTATTCATACAGTCATATCTTAGGTAAATACTGAGTCCGAAAAATAATAGTTATCATTATAACACATACAAAAATAAAAAGAAAGGTAATTCAAGGTATATATTTATTTATACAGTTAAATATAATATGTATAATCCAAATTAATAATTATTTAATTTAATATTGTAGTAATAAACAGTATCTATTACACATATTTACATACTTATTCATTTTACTTTTTAAGTAAATTGTATATTTATGCTTTATTTAAAATTTTAAATTACATTGCATCATAATAAATGTGATTAGTTGTTAAATATTAGTTTTCTTTTTGTGAGAATGTATTCGTGTCTTGTTATATAGTAGCATAGATATCTAAACAATGAAGGCCAAAGGATGTACTTATGAGTCATTAATCTGTAGGCGTGGGAACCTAAATTACAAGTATATAATATTCATATTTTGTTTCCTATTTAATTAACAAGATTACTACAATTTTCTTATTATATTAGTTGTGAACATAGCTTTTTTAAAATATTTTTTTTAAATACTTAATGACCAAAACCAAAAGGAAAGAAAATAGTGTAGTTGATAAATATAAATAATATGCAAAGTACAAAAGATAATCTTAGCACTAATTAGCAGTTTCTTCCAGACTACCTTTAGTTTAAGAGATATAAAAAAAAATAATAATACATTTCTTACAATGTTATGTTTGTGGTAGGATCTGCCAAACGCCATGAACGCCGCGGAGATAACGGACAAGCTAGGCCTGCACTCGCTGCGCAACCGCAACTGGTACATCCAGGCGACGTGCGCCACCTCCGGCGACGGCCTCTACGAGGGGCTGGACTGGCTCTCCAACCAGCTCAAGAACGCCAACCGCTAACCTGTGCCCCCACAGATTTATCTGATTACTGAAAGAGACTATGGTTTAAGATATGTTCACTTTATTTGCTATAAATACAATGTATGTGCGAAATTTATGTACTACCGTCACCCGTCGACCGAGCTCGCATCGCATACCCAACACGCTTGCCGCGCTAAGTACTCGCGACTCTCTTCCTCGCATTCGTTTAGATGTCGATATCTATCTATTTGTACAAAACGAGGGGTCACTCCTGTGCTGTAGTGCAACGGTTATTAGTCATTGGGATTGCGTTGCTTGTTCGATCTCTGATGACGTTGAACAAATATAGTGTGTAAAGTTATTGCAAAATTACATTTTTTTTTGTGTTTATATTTATCTAAACTTAATATGAAACTGTACATTTGATTAATCGCATTGTGATGTGGATAGGTACATGTGTAGCTGACTCGTGATAAAGTGGATCACACCGTAACATGTTTTATATGTATACTATAATATTGTGGAATAAGTTGTCGTAATAAAGTATTTCAAGTTAATTCACTTCATGAGTTTAATTCACTGGCTTATTAGCGACGCCTGTAGTGGGACGTGACCTAGTTCAAACAATGGCTATCGCGTCGTAAAACTATATTTGCGATCGGCCAACTGATACGAACTGGCTCCGTTTAGTTATTTCTTATTTATCGATTCCGATTATTCAAATTCTAGCCATTTATTTACTAGTACTTTGTAAGTTTTGATGTTTAATTTATTAATTATTAGATTTTTTTTACAAGAATCTTTCAGAAGCGACAGGAGTTTTATTTTTATTTATTACATTAAATGTCACTATTCACATCGCTCTGTGACTGACTTGAGCAGTTTCGATGGCAACTGCAGTCGTGACGTGTGCACATACAGCATATTCAGTGCGTATTCAGTGTGTATTCGTTTGATTCAAACGACTTATTGTATTATGATAGTTTATTTTTACGGAAGTTAACTAGATAGAGTAAGCTGTTATGTATTTAACACTCGATACCGTTCGGAGCGACCTTGTCGGATGGCGTCGTGACGACTTGCATTTAAAGTTGACTTCTCATGACGACCCGAGATTTAATTTAGGTATATATATGTATTACTGACATGGTGTCATTGAAGTGACGTGCGTTTGCGCTCGGAGCCCTTCGGTGGTACTCTGCCCTTACACAATTAATTGTAACTTAGCATTTTTATAATAATTTAGAAGAAATTATTAAACACAATTTAAGGATATGATTATGTGGCGTGTGGTGGAGACTTTTTTTTTATTAATTAATTTTTATGGAAATCAAGAAGATTCAATGGAAAACGAAATGTGACATTCCGGTTTGTCTTAATGCTGTATTATGGAATAAAATATCCTCACCAAATTTAGTTTTTACTTGAAAATCCTATGCTTGTTAAACCTGGTTCTGGTCTCTTTTACTGAAAATTATAGTATATGTTAATCAGAATATTCTCTTTGAGTTAATTCTATATTTTTTTTAAATTTTAATTGGTAGTATAATTATAATATAGATAAAAAAGACTAATTTAAACATAATGACATTATTAAAAATGACCAAGATGTATTTTTGCAATAAATTCCTAATGGATTAAGTTAATATTTGACACTATATCCGCTCGAGTATTATTGATATATTTAATAAATAAGTTATATTACTTATTTTCTGGAAACGGGCAACTGAAACATTTATCGCTACAATATTTTATAATTAAAATGTATTAAAAAATACATGGAATATGAATTTGCTGGTTGCTGTGTTTGAAAAATGTTTAATAAATAGGTATTTAAATATTTTTTAAGCAAGATTTTGTTTGTCATTAAAGGCGGCTTCTCTATTAAATTTAAGCAAGCCTAAGTTTTTAGTTTCAAGCTTATATCCCACATATGACAGGGAAAACAGAAATAATACTAAGACACTCCGTTCCCCATTTACTGCTTAGGGGCCGTTCAAGTATTACGTAAGCAGTTTTTTTGCAATTATTGAACCCCCACTCCCCCATGTCATCAAAAATAAGCAATTCTCTTAAAAATATTTTATTGAACACGTCAAAAATAAGCAAACCCAAGACTGTGCCCCTACAGTGCTTACGTAATACTGGAAAGGCCCCTTATTTTTTGACACATTGCGACGGAACTTTGCCAGATCAAGAAAATACAAATTATCCATTTTCCCTCGTGGGAATCAAACTCAAATCCGCCACTACTCATTCAGATGAAGGATATAATTACAATATTAATTATAGAAGACGATATTAGTTTATACGTCATTAATAATGATATTTCGTAACAAAAAAAAGTGAAAATGATTAATTTTGTTAGATTTAATCTGTGATTACTATTTATTAATAATTATTATTATTATCTTCACACTTCTCCCCTAATAATGCTGTATAATGGTGACGTTGTGCCATCGTGACATTATAGAAAATGACATGGTTTTTTCATTTTGATTTGGTTACACAAAGTGTGGCGTTCAGCTCCGTACAAATTTTTTAAATAAGCGAAGAGTGATATATCACTTCTTACTATAGTTAATAACTGTACTGCTTGCTGATTATGGAGAACGTGTGAAGAGAAAAACAATATTGACAACGATAATATTAAGTTCGATTACGAGGATATATTATTTTTTTATCTATTACGAATGCTGTAAGTACAGCATGTATAGAATTTGCCAGTGAAGAAATAATTTCTTTTCAATTTGTTTTTTTAATAATTTTATTATATTGATTTACTGGTCGACGATGTTAACTAGTGAGCTGTGGATATCCTTCAATATAGCGCAACTATTGAAAGGCTTGTGTCCTCTTTGTCTATAGCATAAGCTTCACTATATATTTAAAAAAAATAGAACACATGGAAGACGATCTCATTCATCAATCATTAATTAATTTATGTTTGTTGAATATTTGCACTTTTTTTTGCTTCTAATTGATATTATGGTTCTTTTTGTTTGATCACTTTGAAGTAAATAATATTTTAAAGGCTGTCGTAAAAAAAAAACGGAAAATGAAAGTCTATAAAATGGAAATTGCAGCAAAAAATGAACAAAAGCTAAACCATTTTAGTGTACCTACAGGAAAAATTTCAAATGTATAGAAAAGTCAATATTATCATAATAGGGATTGGCAATAGGGTAGTCAATATTATCATAATATCGTGTAATGGAATTGTTCGATCGGTTAAAGACAGGGATGTTCTAATTCTTTTCTTTATTATAATCAAAAATCAAATTAAATCAGCTTTACGCTGTAAAGAAACACAGCACCGAACACAGCAGGGTAGGCAGAGGGAACCTAGTGTTAACACATTGCGTGTTGAGTGGCGGAACTCAGTGCCGCGCTTTGCCTCGACACCAGAGCAAAGAAATGAAAATGTAAATATAAATGAATATTTAAATTCTTAGAGTGGGAATCGAACCCACAACTAGTTAATGTTACAGTCACTTTCTACCCCTGCGCCACGGCTGGCCTTGGTTCATTATAATCGTTGGAAATTGCAGTAATGGTGTTGTCATTCGAATGACCGCGGTAAGTACAATGATAAAACTAAATATAAGAAGGATTTTAAAGGAGCATAAGGGACCTGGACTTTAGCTTTAAACTGATAGATAGTTATGTTCGTGTAAACATTATTTTTCTTATTTATTATATTTTATTGTTTTGTATATTTTTTTGAGAATTTAATAAGATTGATAGTTAATCTACTTTTAAAATCGACTGTTTTATGGTGTAAACTATTAAAAACGGCGGTGATGACGGTGGTGATGGTGGTGAAGGAAGATGCAAGCTGGCATGACGCTTATAATAAAGTACGTGATCGTACACACCGTCACGTAGGTATAGTCAAATATTTTAAAATTTCATACACAGATTCGGTTTGGTTAGACAAAGCATAGCTCTCTGTTGAGTCACCTATATGCAACGTCCAAATAGGCAAAAATTGAAAATAACAATGATAGGTCCTCTATGAATGCCGCTAATAATATAACTAAATAATTATATTAAAATGGAATTAAATAGTTTTTCAAAATGCATTAGAATTAAAAAAGGATAAATGTGATGGTGTATTTATGTATAAGTAGATCCATAATAAGAAAATAGTAAAAAAAATAACTTAAAACTCTATTTTGTCTTTATGCTAGTCCGCCTGGCAAGGACGTTAGGTTAAATATCTTATGTACCTTCTTTCATCTGAACACGTGAATTTTTTTTTGTTGTAAAATAGCGACGCAATTTTTTTTATATATTTTTTTTATGTAGGTTAACCAAATAAAGTCGTGTAAATTAAAAAAAAAAATCTTTTATCAAAATTATAAACCAAGTATATATAATATTTCTTTAATTTCATTACATTTCTATACCTAAAATTGATAATATCTTATGACTATCATTTAATCTTTATCAAAATATCCAAGGACGATTATTTAATAGATATTTTACTTAACAATCACTAATATTATCATTGAAAGTCAAACTTGTAGGAAAAAGTAATATTCACAAAATATATTTTTTTGAGACCAGGCGTGTCGCAGGGGTACAAAGTGTGACTGTACAATCGAATGGTTGTGGGTTCGATCCCCACTCGAGGAAGTGAAATATTTATTTACATTTACATTGTTATTTTCTTCGCTCTGGTGACGAGGCAAAGCGCGGCGTTAAGTTCCGCCACTTAACACGCAATGCCTCCAGAACTTTAGGCCGGAGTGTCTTAACACTAGGTTTCATCTGCCTACCCTGCTGTTTGCGGGATACAGTGTGAAGCTGATTTATTTTTATTTTCGAAGAATCAAGGCTTGGATTTACTGATTAAGCTAAATATGTAACTAATAGGTAAATAAATTATAGCCTTTTTGTTATTCTGATATAAAAGCTACAATACTGTAAAGTTTCATATAGATCATTGGGTTACCATTTCTGATGTTTTTTCGTAATAATATTAAGTATATTGGTTTGGGAAAACATTGACCAGTACCGAAATAAATTTGGCATTAACTTGGCTTCGGCACGTCATGAGTACCTGCAAGAAGCTCATCTACCTCCACCTTAAAGGCAGGTAACAAACGCGTGGCTCGCTATGCTGGTGCAATATAGAGTGGGTGGCGGTAATCGTTAATCCATAACCACTGTAAATGGCTGAACATACATAGGAGTGAATTGGACAGGTTCTGACATCCCCCTACCGATAGACCAGCGTTGATCCGTCGATCGAGTTACATTCTGTATATAAGTGGTTAGAAACCAGTGGTCCGTCAAGCCTAAATATGGTCCGCGAGCGATTTTAGTTTTATGACTGGGGATGGTGAGGCGAAGTTTCTGTTATTTATCACAGTTAATTTTTATTATACCTACATGCATAGTGGTCCCCACTACCAAGACTGGTATTAAAGTGGTCCTTGATCAAGAAAAGGTTGGGAACTCCTGTTGTATATCGATACCTATATAGATTATGTCGCGTTGGTCTGTTGGGTTGAAAATAATTATTGTTAAAACAATATAAAATTATTTTAACAACCGTTTTCGCTAAATATAGATCTAGTATATAGATTTGAATTTGAATATAGAGCACATTATTTTTGTATTATTGTAATTACTTTTAGTAATTATTTTGAATAAATAAAGATATCTATCAAGTATCTTAACAAATAGTAAATGATTCAACTAAAATTATTATATAGGATGGAAGCGTCTGTGCTCCTTTTGCAGGAGCAGGCAGCGTATAGAGAAAATTCAGAAACTCATACCAAAAGAAATAGCTTAGACGTAGGATTTTTTTTTAAACTTTACCATGCTTATCCATACTGTATTTCGTGTGTAATAACCTAAACACATACTAATTACAAAAATATTACTAAGCGTCTACCACTTTTCATTCTCATAAAACATTCTAGAACGAGAAAGGGATATCTCTCGTTCTATTATATGCAATTCAACCTCGCCGCCAATACCTACGACTTGATTTCTTGAATGAGGCGTGTGCGACGTTGTTACTTTGATAGGTTTGTGTCTGTTTGTTGACGTTTTATTTTAACGATAATTTTATAAATATTTTTTTTAAAAATATATATTTTTTTAATTTTTGGAAAAATCTTTTTTGTTTTAATTGTATTAGATTTTTATAGAGGCGTCAAAACTGCGAATTTATTTAAAGTGACGATGACAAAAACACTCTGTATATCTATTACTTTATTTTTTTAATATCAATAGAAAATGCTTAACAGAGAGCCTAGGTCCTGCCCAGACCTAATAGTTACAAAACAAAAAAGTTTCAATAAAATCGGCCCAGTGGTTCAAAGGATTGGCATGTAAAAGTAGGTAAACAAAAATTTAAAAAATCATGGATTCATATTCTATTAATTATTTTAAGCCAATATACACTCAACGTACACTGTTTTTTCGCAAATACATTCAATATACAAACTTACAGACACAGTTTTAAACTATATGTTTTGCTATATCAAACATAGATAAAAGATAAAATTTTATAATGTTATAAAGATATAATGTATCTAATAAAAAACCTAACTAAACCCAAGCACTCTGTAGGTAAATAACTTTTCTAAGTATTAACTAATAGATCACACTGATATAAATCTTCTAAGTTGTTTATTGCAATGTAAAATTCCACGGACTTTGCCTTTATTTAAGTTTAATTTTATAAATGAGACTATATCTGAGCGTTTAAAATTCCTAGCATTCTGTATATTCATGGGAATTCCATGTATATACATATATATGAATGATATTATATCTTTAGCTGGCCGCGGTGACTTTATACGCATAACACCATGCCAAGTTAATTTATTAGTTTATACACGTTCAAAACAATGACATGATTGCGGTTTAATTGATCTCTATGACCGAATGACGCGTAGACGCTGCCCATTTGATGTATCTATATAATAATTTGCATTAATATTCACCAATAGGTATCCAGTCAAGACTTCTATTACATAGTAGTTTCATTATTTTTAAATCGAAGGAAAAAAATATTTTCATTACAGAAGAAGAATGAAAGAAAGATGAACGCTGTGAAGATGAGATCTTTTCGTAAGATATGCGCAATCAGCTTTGCTGACCGAATCCGCAATAAATAGATACATAGAATGGCAGGTCTTAGCGAGAACGTTTGAGTGTGTCGAACGAGTGATTAAAGAATGGCAAAAAAGATTTATGATGGAAAAGTGAATGGTACAAGAGGTAGGAGGAGACCTCGGTTGACCGTTGAAAACACAATATCACAAATACTGGAGGAAGGTCACGTAAAAAGCATGCGGACCCTGCATAGAGCATGTATGAAGAGGTTCATGCCAGTGGACTAGGCGAAGGAGGTATGTAGAGACCGTAGCGTTTGACGCTCCGTTCTATCTGAGTACCCCGCTAGTGATAAAGCGTGAAGACAAGTACGTAAGAACGAACATTTTCTTTAAATTTTTACGTTCGTCAATCTCTTCTCAAGACCTACTGTTTCAAAATAAAAAAAATGTGTTTAAAATTTGGATTAATTTAATTGGATTGAAATAGCTATTATTTCACAGAAATTTTGTTTAACATAATATTTATATTTTGAAATAACTTTTTAATTTATGAACCGATTGTTTTATTTCAATCGATTCATAAATAAAAAAAGTTGTTTCAAATACTAAATGTTTAGAGAGGTTTGCTAAAATATAATAGTAAAAATTTAATTTGAACCCTGTATGTAGTTCCTGAGTTTGGCGTGAACAACATCACCAACAACGTACCAGCGTAACGTACCAACAAACAAACATAATTTTAAAAACCATTGGCCACAATAGCAGTTTTTATCTTATATTTTCCATGGACGGACAGTGATCAGTTACCTTTTTTTATAGAAAAATATATATGTATTGTTTTAATGAATGAGTCATTAATGCTTATTACTATGGTATACAATCCTGTAATTATATATTTTTTAAATCTGTTGTTATTTGCGGACTTTTGAATAATTAAATTACAAAAATGTAAAAACTACAAAACACAAAACTCAAAAACTTGGTCTGAATAAATTGATCCCTATATTTCGATGCTTCACCAAAATATCCACATTTTTCTAATATAATCCTTATATTTAATTTAAAAAAAAAAAAAGTAATGTATTAATCAATTTTCAATTTACCTTTAACCTAAAATGGAAAGGAACGCATTGTTATTTTACAGAAATACCTTTACGAAGAATTTGATTGCCTTATTTATTATATTTATTTCCGAGTTTAATGTAATTTTATGCATTATTTTTAAAAAATATTAGTATTCTGCACTCGTTCCTTATATAAAGGTTATAGGTGCCAAATTATATAATCCTCCGTCCGTACAATATTCGTAAAAACGAGTACAAAGTTTTTGCTTAATTTATTAAATATTTGAGATTTATTTTTGCTTAATTTTTGCTTAATTTATTAAATATTTTATCTTAATTTATTAATTAGTTTTTGCTTAATTTATTAAATATTTAATATTTTAGATTGGTACTATATGAAGAATATAAACCGATAGCTATAATATTTTATTTATACCTGTAGATGTGATAAAATTTGTCAAGAGAAAAAATACGCGTTTTAGAAACTACCTAGGGAATATTTTTTGTATTTTAATTTTAAATGCCCAACAGTAGGTATATCTATTCAGAATTATTTACAACGTACTAGCGGCTCGCCAGCGGCTTTGCTCGCTTAATCTACACGATAACTGATTTAATAAGGAGAATTTGTTGACAACTGACAAAATGACTGACTTCTAATATGAACAAATGACTTCTAATATGATTTTTTATTACTTTAATGTGTAATATTCTAATATGATTTTTTTACGACATTATCGTAATTTCTATAAAGATTTATGATTGTTTCGAACTAAAAAATACGATCAATGTTGATTTTTGATTTACAAAATATACATAAAGCTTATTATTTATAATACGTATACTATACGTATAACATTCGCAGGCAAACTAATGCCTTGAGTTCATTCAAATGACGATAACTATTTTTTA
>DVQM01000817.1:0-14345 GCA_018231645.1 Heliconius ricini
TAAAAATACCAAATATACGCGATTAATCCGGTTAAAATAGTTTTATTCAAAATATGTACGTTTTATTAAATACTATTATTTATGTAATGTAATGGTTTTATTGTTTTAATTTGCTGCATACAAATAACTGATATAGTTGAAAAATTGATTCATTTTAAGTAGTACAATAACTTAAGTAGTTATAATACCCACGCATAATTATGCCGTCATAAAACCCATATATAAATTGAAAGTTTTAATATAAAAAGACTGGCCTGTTAAATGCGGGATACAGCGTGAAGTTGAAAAAAAAAAAAACAAAAACGAAGGCAAAGACATGTTAAGTATCTACAAAAGAAAGAAAAATAAACTTTAAAAAAATATTTTTTGCTTAAATTAATATAGGGCAAGGTAAAATCTACATTTTATTATTGCGTGGCCGTCTTGAATGCAAGAAGGCGGTTTTTTTCTTAATGAAATTAGCCACTGCGATTGCTGTGGATGCTGTGAATTTGTGACTGTTACTAACGATTAGAAAATTTTTGGTCTATCAACCGATTTACATATTTGCTTAGCGCCTCCTTCCTATAGTACGAGAGGCGAAGATGCTAACTCGGGATTTTCTCGAGCATCACAGAGACATTGGGTAACGAAGCTTCGATGATAAGAAGAAAAAAAGTCATACAATTCATATCTTTTGATCGGTGGGGTGAGCGGCTATTGATTTTCAAAAATGTAAAAAAATCTCTTGCATGGACATACTCGAACGTGTCACATATTGATGTCATTAATTTCCTACGTATTGTTAAAAATGTAAATATGTTAATCTGACAGTTTTCAGAATGGAGGTGGTCGTACGTAAGAGGTAAATGAAAATGAAAAAAAATATATATATCGAGCTCGTCAGATTTTCTAAGGGGATGTTAAGTGAACCTGAAAAGCTGATATAAAATAATCTGAAGTGTTGGATTGACGCAAGCTCGCAACCATTGTTAGAATGTGCAAAAAAAACGTAATTTTTAAATACTCAAGCGCGTCAGATTAAGACATATTCATGGTTCATCTTCTTGCCCTAGACGTGCTATCTCATTATCTGACAATTATCTGAAGGGACTTTATTTTTTTAAATAAATAAAATAAACAAATCAGCTTTACGTTGTATCCCGCACACAGCAGGGTAGGTAGAGGGAACCTAATGTTAAGACACTCTCCCCACTTTCTGCCAAATTTTAATGGCATTGATTGGCTTAACGCCGCGATATAAATAAGTATTTCATCTGTTTTATAGTCACTCTCTGTGCCCCAGCGCTACGATTGATCTGTTTTTTTTTTAATTCATTGGACGTAAACAATTGAAGCTCAAAAAATAGAATGAAAATAAAAGAGTGTATGTTTTAAGTAGAAATATTAAAGGGATATTTTTAACAATTTAACTTTGTCAAATAACAACATATTCTTTAATATCAAAGAAATTGGGTACACGGATATATTTTAAATAATAAAAACATTATTAATTAACTTTATATATTGACTAGGTAAGTCTATATGTATAAAAAAACTTTCTAAACGAACAAAACTATGTACAACGCGACATGGCGTGCTTCATTGTGCTTGACTGTTAATTGTTACAAATAGTACAAAATTAACGTTCTTAAGTTAATAAAAAAATAAAACTCGTGAATACATTAAATAAGCATTTTATTTTTAAATAACATATTACGTGTCACAACACACTTGAATCACAGTTAGTTGAGGTAAATACTGAATTTGTTTGCTAAACGTATTATTAGTTATAATTTGTAGAGCCATTTTGGTATTTACGTATCTACCATGTCTATACTATTATACTAGTCTATACTGGCAATATAATTTGTACTATTTTGTATATGATATTTTGTTCATAGTGCATTTTCTAAAACACCTAGTTGTGCTCTCATTGTGTCCGTTAGTTTCGATAGAAGAACGCTCTCGTCTAAAGTCATCTTGGGGCTTTGAAGTAAACCTGAAAAAAAAAACAATATATTTACTTAAATTTTAGAGGCCAGTCGTGGCGCAGGGGTACAAAGTGTGACTGCAAAATCGACTGATTGTGGGTTTGATCCCCACTCGAGGAGATGAAATATTTATTTACATTTAATTTTCATTTCTTCGCTCTGGTGACGAGGCAAAGCGCGGCGTTGAGTTCTACCACTTAACACGCAATGCCTCCAGAACTTGGCGGAAAGTACAGAACGAAGTGTCTTAACACTAGGTTCCCTCTGCCTATCCTGCTGTGTGCGGGATACAGCGTGAAGTTGAAATTTACTTAAATAAGCATATCCTCAATATAATATATTCTAATTAGACTTCTTTGTGACTACGATTTATTTATATTTTATATATCGGTAAGCATCTGCTGTATATAAAATAATAAACTCACATTCCTATTATTATCCTCTGCATTTAAGTGTCAACATTTAAAGGTTTTTTAACTTTACTTGTCTTTTTAGTACGAGGCATTGTTCATGGTGTTTATAAATATAAATCTAATAAATATTACAATGTAAATACGAAATGATTTATTTATTTTTATTTGATTTATTTAAATATGAAACAACTAATTAGTGACTTATCAGTTTCTTTTAATTATTGTTTCAAGTGATAATTGAAAAGGCTATTTATATAAATTGATAAGTTAGTTTTAACTAAAAAATAAAAGCAGCATTAGCTCTCTAAAATGTTAAAATATATTTTAACATATAGAAGACCTGTCGTGAAAAAATATTTTTTTATTAAGAAAAGAAATCGTTCAGTTGTTTTAAAAGGGTCGTTGGGTGACTAAGTGATATCGTTCTTTATGATAAAATGATGCATTATGCTTATAAATAAATGTTTAAATTCATTCAATGTGTTCGTTTTACTTCAATGCTTACCCTTATTAAGACAATTCCAACATTCTTGTATTTCGTAGCTAAGTCCCGCGCTGTTGTGGAAGTGGAACTTATATTTGCCTTTAGGTAATGTCCACTCTGTACTGTTTGCGGCGGATATGTGCAACACTGTGGGACACCAAAAGTAGTCGAGCTAGAAAAAAAACATATATAAATAATTACATGTCAGTTGCAAATCTAATTAAAAAATAAAATAAAATATAAAAATAAATTTTATTAGTAAATATAAAATAAATCTTTTTAAATTTGACTATTTACTTTTTTTAGCGCTTATAACAGGGCGAGGCAGGCATATTTTACAATGTTAGCTCAATTATTTTAGTAACCTGTTCGGCGGAAGCTAAATAATTCAATTTAAAAAAGAAAACTAATGACGTCCTTGCATGTATCGTCGCTTGTAAACTAATTATTATTTAATATTAAAAACACTTTTTACTTTAATTCACTGTAAACGACCTTATATAAATTGCATACAAATGTCACTAACTTCAAGGCTAAACATCGAGAATTGGGATAAGGCCGTGTAAAGCTATAGTACGTACTAAGTACATAGTATATACGCGTGTTCTGATGCTGTTAGTAAATAATGTTTATCAAATATAAGGTTTGAAATTAAAAAAATAGATTTCTAATTACACTGTTGGACATGAGTTAATTAAATAAGTAATTTCTTTGGTCTGTTTAGAGAAATATTTTATGCATTTGAATTGCACGCAAACGAATGTTTAGACATATTATTGTATGCCTGATAAAGATAAAGAATAAAAATAAATAAATCAGCTTCACGCTGTGTCCCGCACACAGCAGGGTAGCCAGAGGGAAACCTAGTGTTAAGACACTCTATTCCCCACTTTCTGCCGGATTCTGGAGGCAGTGCGTGTTGAGTGGTAGAACTCAACGCCGTCCTTTGCCTCGATATCAGAGCGAAGAAATGGAAATATAAATTTAAGTAAATATTTCACCTCCTCGAGTGGGGATCGAACTCACAACCAGTCGGTTTTACAGTCACTCTTTGTAAGGAACTTACTTGTATTTAACACTTTTTGTCACGACGTCAAGTCATATTACGAATTCTTTAAGGAGCATTTACTCGTAAAAAAAAAATGTTAAAACATTTTTTTGAAATATGTAAGTTTATATCTTTATATAATTTTTGTCAAAATATATGTTTGGGATTTTTCCATTATTTAGTTGTCATATATTATATTTTTATTTGATAGTCTAGTGATAAATCACTCCGTTAATCATTTTCTTTCAATCTAACATTGTGAAATTAGTTTTGTCATATTTAAAATGTAGGTGTTGATTATAATGATAAATACATTAAGACGTACCTACCATTTACTAAACTTGCCAATTAGCTTACTGCCGGCTGCATCTTATTTGGGGAATTCAAAATAATAGCAATAAAATAAGTAAATAGGTATGTAATTTAGTTCACTAAAATTATTCGTGGTGTCAATAAACTTTAAATATTTATAAGCCACTTCAAAGATGCATTCTTCAGTACATTAAACAGTCTTGCCAAATTCAATACATCAACGTATAAGATAAAAGAGATAAATAACAATTTCGTACTTTTATATCAAATAAAAGAGATTTATTTTAACGTAGGTGCCTACTAACGGTACGTTTAATTTTTTATATGATTTCTAAAATGTATTTTCCTTTCCAACATGTACAATAACACCTTAAAAATGTAAAAATACTACATCAACAGTGACTAACTGTGGCACTGTTTATATATTGATAGCTGTTTATATATAGAAAGGCCATAGCTGTAAGATATATAAATAATCTAATTGACGTTTAAGTTTTACTAAGGGAAAATCTTTAAACGTTTTAGGCAATATAAGGCCACGGTTGCGCGTTGGTTAGGTATGACTAATTAAGACAGCCTACTCTATGTATATTCATGTACGAATGTCGGTGGAATAATTAGTTATGTAAACTATGAAAAATGATCTCCCATACAGGATACTATACTATTTATAAATAGATCGTCCGGTTAATTGGTGCACACCTGTTTAATGTTTATATTCGTTCACATTGAAGTGGATTATGCATCAACCAAACACGTTAACGGCCCGCCCTTGACGGCATGCAGAGATCAAGGCAATCAGTGCGAAAATTGTAACAGCATGAATAAACATATTATTTTAATAGCGAGAAATTGAAATTTGCAAAAGTTTCATGCTGTTATGAGATAACATGTCACATATTTGTGGTATTTAGAGGCGAGTCGGTTGTAATTAATCAAATTCGTCTATCTTACGTCGACCAACATTCTACAAGGATTATGGACAATTATATTTATTGTTTTTAATTACGAAATAAATTACGACGTTTAAATCATAGCGTGCTTGGCATGCGCACTTCTCCTAAGTAATGCGTCCTTCTCCTTGTGTGTAGGTTCAAATCGCTCTTGTACAATATTTTAGAAATGTTTATGATAAGTATTTCGAGTATGATATTGGTAAGGCAATGTTTCGAATAAGCGAAAGATGAAAAACGAAATTGTACGTGAAGCAGAAAGGTAAACCAAATAATAATAAGAAAAATAATATAAATGCGAAAGCTTACCAAAATCGTGCCTTTGTTCCCAGTGATCTCCGCTCTGTTCGCCATTGTGGCTCTCGTATGAGCCGCTATAGTGGCAGTTCTGCCGTCCCTGTACTTAAACGCACAGGACATCGACTCGTCTACACCGGACTTACTTAAGTGACCAGTACACATTATGTCTGTAGGTGGCTCCTTATATACGAAATGTAGGAGTTGTAACATGTATATACCCAAGTCTAATACCGCACCGCCGCCTAAATCTTTCATTCTGCAAAGTACATAACGTAATATTACGTGTTTTCAGTGAAATAATATTTATTTTATAGTTCAATTCACAATAGTTTGATATCAAATGCATGCATGTTTATATACAAGTTGAGTAAGTCGTACGAAGCAAAGTAAAGTAATAATAATTCCTATATCATGCGGCGAATGAAAATAAAAAATATCTTACAAATTTCTTTCAATGTCGTTAATTTCCACACCGAATTGTATGTTTATGTGATAGATGTCTCCGAGCCC
The DNA here is from genome assembly GCA_018231645.1 of Heliconius ricini. Taxonomy (NCBI): domain Eukaryota; kingdom Metazoa; phylum Arthropoda; class Insecta; order Lepidoptera; family Nymphalidae; genus Heliconius; species Heliconius ricini. Next base: position 5,994 of record DVQM01000817.1, read on the forward strand.
ACCGCTAGAAATGTGCTTGTCTAAAGCGTCGTAAGCAGGAAAAAACCTTGACCACATCCCCTCAAGGAGAAATAGTTTATTTTCTCTGGCCAAGTCCACTAAGCATTTAGTCTGTTTGTATGTCATTCCCATAGGCTTTTCGCATAGTACATGCTTACCATTTTCCAACATTAATTTTGTTATTTCAAAATGCTGTAAATTAAGAACGCTGACGAAAACAATGTCTGAAAAACAGTACATGCGTGACTTTAAATATCTACTTTATGGTTTTATAAGTATTTACCTATAGAAATAAATGAAAGTTTTGCTTATTAATCGTACAATAGAAAACCATCTAAATAATTTGATATAAAATAAAGTAAAACAATTATATTATATATTAATAAAATACAAGGCTAAGGTTACAAGTACAGGGAAAAAACATGAAGAAGGAAAAAAGAAATCCCCTCGCAAACGACCTGATCTATAACGGCAATAACAAACAAATTGATATAAAATAGTAAACAATATGATATATTAAAAGAATTTTGAGTAAACGAACCTATATCGCTGTCGCTGGCAATGGCTTCGTAACCTTCGTAGGCGGTACCGATATTATGAAGTGTGGTCAATCTGCGAACACGATCTAGGTCTTTGCCGGCGATGGCAATCACCTTGTGTTGTTCAGATGGCAGCGTTGCCATTGCTGTTAGGAAGTCGTGGGCGATCATTCCCACGCCGGCTATACCCCATTTCAATTGTTTTTCCATCTATATTAAGAAAAATAATTGATATTGACCCACGCCACTGTTTGTATATAAGAGATTAGTGTAATCATATTTGTAAAGATAATATTAAGTTTTGATAACAAAAATGTTGAGTTACCATTAATAATTGTCAATTTAAAGCAAAATTTGCTCCTACTCTGCTGAATGCTGAATATGAAATGATGTAACATGAACAATGAATGCTACCTATATGAAATTCAATATGCTACATACACATTAACATAAAATATCAAATCAGTAAAGCTTGTATTTTATTAAATGTAACATAGAACCAAAAATGAGATAACATTGGCTAGATAAGCCCCTAATAAAATCACTATCAAGATAAATACTCAAATAAAAATCTTAGCAGTTATCTAGTTTGCATTTTTAAGTGATTTGAGACTTATGAACAATATTTATAAGAAGCTTTGTACATAATTGTCCTTTGTGTTTAATTACAGGCAATAAATGAGAACATGGTAATTGGTCATGTCTTATGTTTAGTTATGTACTGTTTGAGTGATGTACCACATTGTGTCATTAGAACAATACACATACAATGTAATGTAAGTAACAACAGAAATTTTATTGGTAGCTGTCATAATTGTAAAATTTGCTAATTTTGTATGATGCAATATAAGTGTAACAACACTTTTTGTATTTACTCTTGTTATATGAAAATAAACAGTATTTGGATATTTATTTTTTGTTTGGAATCCAAACCTCAGACCCCTTTTAAAATCAATTTGTTGCCTGGTTTTTTCTACTTTTTAAGACTTTTTTTCAGGAAAGCTGAAGTAATTACAAATACTGTCTATAGTCCCTTAGAACAGAGAAAAACTGAAAATTTAAGTATTTCAAAGATATGACTGTAATTTCCCGATTTGCATGTAATGCAAATTTTGAGTTGCAGTAGCATATTCTAATAATAAACCAATTTAATAACTTAAGGAATAGTTGAGTGTTTATATATTTAAAAATTTATATAAGAAATTGAATAAAATTTAAAACTATTAATAAGTTAATGACTTTTTAAACTTTTTGTAATGATTAATAATGAATTTAAGTTATGTATTAAATTAACAGGACTAAACAAATGATATTTTATAAATAGATAAAAAATACAAGGGAAATTATTTAATTGAATAATTTATTTAATGAAATCATTTATTAACTTACAATTACGATTTGTTCAGGCATTATTTTGCATTTCCACAGAAAATTCGTTTTCTGCAACAAAGTAAACAAAATATAAGGGTTATGAATTTTAATGAAAAAAAAAAAATATAATTTAGACAAAAAATAGCAGATATTTAATAACATTCAAAATAATGTACCGTCAATACCATGTACACCAATTGTTACGTAATTTTTTAAAAAAAAGCTAATATAAAATATAATAAAGTAAGCAAAAAATACCTGAATAAATAACAATAAAGCGCAAAATATGAGATCGCACCACAACTACATGAACGGTCACGAGACGACTGTTATGTTACTAAAACATATTGTCAATGTCAAAATCAAAATTCAAACGTCAAATTAATCCATGATTGGCCGGTTTATAATTACTTCGCTCCGTTTTCTAAAAGTTAGCAAGTTACTAAGCGAGTTTATTTCCACTCTTTCTTGGTTCTTTCCGCCCAACCTTTTTTTTTGGTGGAAATACAAGTACTCGGATTATTCTTGCGAGTTTCGTGTAGTCCTTAATAGCATTATTTGAAATTACGACTTACTAAATAAATCATGATAATTCACATTCACATTAAATAATTATTCTATGAATTAGCTTCTACTAATATCTCATAGGTTCTGTTTCTTTATTCAACATATTTTTTTTAGATAATAATAATTAAGAAAACAGGTATTAGCACTGCACTGGTTGCATTTATGCTTTGTATACCTGTAATTGTCACTTTTGACAGAACAATTGAAATGTCGTAGTTACTAGTTAGTTTTGCAGTATTTTGTAATTTTACAAACTCCAAACAAAGAAAAAAAATTAAAGGTCACTGTAACTTTTTTGAAATAATGACACTAAATATTTTGCGCTCGTACTCGAAAGCTCGCAGTAATGTTATATCTAGTGGAAATAATTACAATTCATTTTCGGCATTCTACAATTACTTCTCTAGAGCATTCAGTGATGACAAAAATCCATCACCTGAATTAATTAACAGCACTATTTTCATTGAGAATGGGTACAATGTTCATGAACTTCCTGTTGTAGTGAGAAGATTAAAAGATTTAGAAGATTTAAATATCCCTTTATCAGTGGAGATTTCACAAGCTAGTGACCCTTTAAGTTATCGCTTAATACAAGAAGAGTTCAAACAATGTACCGATTTGCGAGAAGTATTTTCACTCATAACGAAATGTACAAAAATCACTCCAAATATCGCCCTAGGCGCAATTGAAAGAATATATGATTTAGAAAAGGGTGGAAACCTTGATATGACATCTGATCAAAGTGTTCACATAAATTTTGCTAAAGGCGCTATATTAGAAAAGCTTCTAAAAGTTGTTTTGAAGACTGAAGACACTCAGACAATACTAAATGTTTTGAAAACTACTTCCTCTATTATGGAGCCTCATAAATACAAGTTTTGTGATGAATTGTTTTTAAGAGTACTTGATAATAAGTTAAGTTTAGAACAATTATGTGATTTCACTTTATTTCTTATTAGAAATAAAGATCATGAAAAATACTCTGAGACAATTGATAAATTATGGGTTGGATTTGTCGGCAAAGAGAAGGAGATTAATCAAAACAACATAGTTCAAATTTTTAAAATTTTGCCCGGTCTGAAAGTGAGTAAAAAACCAATTGTATCTTTATTAGAACAGAAACTTTCAGAATTGTGGTGCTACATAAATGTCTCCGCAATGCAAGATATATTTCAAGTATTTTTAGTAGAAAAGCTATTTTCTATCAAATTGTACACAATTTTAGGTCATTGGTTTCATGCAAATATTCATAACTTAGATGATGATGAACTATTAGGTATTGTTACAAAATTTACAGAATTGAAGTACAATGATCATGAAATAGAAGCTGCAGTCGAAAAGTTTTTAAAACTGAAAGGCCCCAAAATTAAATCACAGGTTTTGATAATTGGAATTTTGAATTATTGTACTCAATTTAAGCTATGTAACAGAAACATATTGGATACATGTGCAGAATATTTTATAAATAATAGGGAAAATATATCACCCAGTTTTTTGAGATCTTTTATATACCCTTATGGATATTTGTATGTAGTACCTGTTATCCCTGACTTTTGGATGTTAGCTGAAGAAATTTTGCTTGAAAAATTTTACAAAATCAATGTTGATGATCTGAGTTCAATTGTGTTATCTTATATTTACTGTGGTTATTATCCACTAAAACTAGTTTCTAAGATATTTAGTGCAGAATATGTGGCTAAAATAAACAATAATGATGTTTTAAAGAAAATGCATCTCATTGATACAGCTTTATCATTAGAATGTAAAGAATATTCTGGCCCACTTTTGGCTAAAAATCAATGGTTTAAACCTGTGTTACAAGATTATAGAACAAAAAATATTGTAGATAAAATTGTTAATAATATCATATCTATAATAGATGTATCAGAAAAGCTATCTACAGCAGTTGTTTTGCCTAATTTTTGTTCTGATGACACATATTTAATTGATATAATGGTACAACCTGCTGGCCCAGGTAATAATACATTCAATTGGAAATCACAATCAATCAGAGAGGGAAGTACGGCAATACTTATACACTTGCCAGATCATTATTGTTCTGACAATGATCAATTAATTGGGCCACAAGTTATGAAGAAGAGACACTTAAAAATACTTGGTATGAGAGTTGTAAGCTTAAAGTATTCATTACTCAGCCAGTTTTATACATCTCGTGATAGTGTTGGGCTTCAGAAATATCTACAAAACAATATATGTATATAATTCAAAATTTTAAATACTCTATCTTGATCAGTTATTTTTTCAATAAGAGATTCTATTTTTATAGTGATATTATGTAGATATTTGATTTAGTAGTGTTTTATATATACAACATTTTATCCATAGCTTGTAGCAATTTAAGGAAGAACTGAGTAAGATTTTTTAGTATATATGATGTTATAGGAAGTAAAAGTTATTTGTGATATATATATATATACTTCCATATATTGCAATAAAGTAATTTTTTATACTTTACTAAATATAAAATTACATATTTTTCTAGTCTGGTTTTTAGTCTTAATAAAAACGCAAATTGATATGGTGTTTAATTTGTACAATTTTTCTCCAGCTTTATGCTGTATCCTGTATGTGCAGGGTAGACAAAGGGAGCCTAGTGTTAAGAAACTCTGTTTCCTTCTTTCCGCTAAATTCTAAAGGCATTGCGTGTTGGGTGGAGGAAATCAACGCCATGCTTTGCCTCGACATCACGGCGCAGAAATGAAAATATTAAATTTTGAATTTAAGTGGAAATTGAATCTACATATTGCGTTGTCAGTCACAACGTTCTCCTGCACTTCCGACCTAACCTCAATGCAGTTGTTTTTCTAATTTAAATATGTATATGAGCTGGCATGTCGTCCTGGATTGACACGCCATCGGGTATTAAACAAGGCGCTATCTCAGCTTGGTTTGCTCGTTTGCTCACGGGGCATGGCTGCCTCGGGGGCTACCTGTGTCGGATCGTTGGGAGGGAGCCCGACGCTCGCTACCACCTCTGCGACGACTGCCTCGATGAGACACCTCAGCACACGTTGGAGGTGTGCACATCCTGGGTGTCTCAACATCGCAGAGTCTTAGCTGCATTGATGAGACGGCGAAACAACAGCACAGCTGCGCGTTTGGCCATACCCAATAAAGTTTTGGTACTGACAGTGTTATATGGCAGCGAAACGTGGCTATTACAGAAGAAAAACGAAAAAATGATGTAGAGATGCAATCTCATCGTAGGATATGCAGAGTTAGCTTAGCTGATAGAATCCGCAATGAATAGGTACATATAATGGCAGGATAGCGAGGATATCACGGTGAGAATGAAGAACATGTACAGCTGGTTCGGACACGTTGAAAGAACGGCAAAAAAGATTTATGATGGGAAGGTGAGTGGTAAGAGAGATAGGGGGAGACCTCGGTTGACCTTCGAAATCACAGTATCAAAAGATACTGGAGGAAGTTTACGAAAAAGCATGGGGACCACCCGAAGGTCACGGGCTCCGTTCTTTCTGATTACTTCCCTATTAGGGATAACGCGTGAAGCTAGTGGTAGTAGAAGTACTGGTAATGAAACTTAAAACGAATTGAAGAAAACTCGAGGTTTCGAACACTTTGCAGTAAATAGTTCCTGAACAGTGATCCTGAGGTGGCATTCTGTTTGCGACAATAATTATAAAATCAAACTACCATTAGTGGTAAATATTTTTTTTATATTTTCATTTTTTCGCTCTCGTGTTGAGGCAAAATTCGGTATTGAGACTTGCCACTCAACACGCAATTGCTCTAGAATTCGGCGGAAAGTCGCAACCGGAGTGTCTAAACTTTAGGTTCCCTCTGCCTACCACGCTGTGTCCGGGATACTGCGTTAAGCTGATGACTAAAAAAATTGATTGCCTCGCGTACTGCCTTGGATTCTTTCAAAATAAGCTGACCGTATCTTGCCCTCTTGATGTGGTGGGTTTGGGACCTACAAGGTCTTTAGGATTGTATCTCAGGTAGAGGTTCATTTAAAAGCAAATATCTTATTATAAATGATTTGTTTTTAAGAGTATAAAAGAAAATAAACAATACAACAAACGTGTAACTAAGCTGAAAACGCGTTGGTTCGATTCATTCTGGGAAATGAATTAGGTATTATTTATTAATATTTGTTAAGAGCAGCCACTTCCCACCGCCCACAGTGCCTCAAACATTCGTCAGAAAGTGGGTTTTATCGCGCAATAAGGTGTAAGGTACCGTATTAGAAAATGTATAAAATTTTAAACTAGAGGGGTTTGAACCCCGCCTCTTGCAAACCTAATATATTCGAAATTTTTATATGTATATATAATCTTGTAAGTTCAATTTGGACTTGCTTAGGTAATTTTTTAGGTTTAGGTTAAAGATTAAGTATGGTGCTGAGCCCTTACAACCAACACAAAATAAGAGAGCGAAAAATTTATTGCAGAGGATGAAAAATAAAAGCATATATATAATTATAATTTATTTTATTATACTCATAACATTTTCTCTTAAATTTTACTCACGGACTAATTTACTAGAATTATTATTTGAATATTTATTTTAATAATTTATTAGACAGCTTTTATAATTTAAAACTCTTATGTAATCGGATAAAAATTTCCAGATCAAAAGGTTAATTTTTATTAAAATTTAAATCAAAATTTTGTATAGTGTTAAACTATATTAAACCGTCGACAATGTTACTGAAATGTAACCGCATGTTACATATTTTGAAATATCAATACAATTGAACAGAAATGATTAGTAGGTAGGTACTTCCTGGCTACAATTTAAAAGTACATCATGAACTGGTTACAGTACCTTGTAGCGTCATTCATTCATGACTGGTCATTACCAATACAAGCCGTAGCCAGGAACGTAAACGCTATATATTATAGCCAAAAGGTGTATCACAGCAACTCTAGCTTGAAATATCAATTTTTTTATGAGTGTGTCACGCTGGCTCACAGCCTAATTCTAAATAGACAATTTTTATTTAAATTACAAGACACTCGACAGAGTTAGGTACAATTATTAAATTTATAATTTTTATTCCTATAAGTATGTAATTTTAACTATAGGTACTGCAATAACGAACACGATGTTTGAAGATGTGAGTGACTATGTGCACTTTCCACGTCTAGATTATCAACTTACAGTCGCTACCACACAACGTTCCGAAAGCTAATATAAATACACGCGAGTTCATTGAACTTTAAATTGAATCATTTTATCATATCTCTACTTAGTAGATTATAGTTAAAAAATCCCAGTTAAATATTTTTAGATACATTTTATTTAAACTTTGGCACATAAAAAATGTGATATACACATCATACCTCATGCGATCGATGGGAATTTTATTGTAACTATAATTTAAAAGTAATTTTCTTTTACATAAATTTTCAAATATAATATTTCTTATATTTTTAAGTTATATAGGTATTTAGTATTTGTATTTTGAAATCTATCATTTAATAAAAGGCAGATTAAAGAAGGTAGGTAGTATTATTAACATGGGGTGTCCCAATTTGGTGTCAAAATCTTTAGTGCCTATTAATAGGCATAATTTTTAATACAATTGTCATTCATAAATATATTCTATTGTTTATGGCTATGTAAAATGAAGATATGTAAACTATTTAATGATTCTGTTTATTTTATATCACTAAGTGATGAAGAACACATCCATATATACGAATTTACGTAATATTTTATCTTTAGAAGAGTCATTTATATATTGCGACATATTATATATTTAGATATATCTACTTAATTTTATTAAGAGAAATTAGTTATGTATCAATTGTCAAGTACCCTTCCATATTGATCACACAACGTATCACTGTATGTAATTTACGGCGTAAAATATATATATATA
>DVQM01000818.1:0-14327 GCA_018231645.1 Heliconius ricini
TATATATATATATATATATTTACTATATCTATCCCTAGAACTATACAAAGACGCAATTATCATTGAACTCCTCTTACAGCACATCCAACGACGTCCATACAAACACAAATACACACAAACACACATGTATGAATATTGAAGTAATTATTTTTTATAGTTATCATAGTTATTGTAAATTTGTTAAAATTAGATCATCATTGTACATCATCTGATTTAAAAGGGTGAGATCTCCTAATAAGGCCCGCCCTACCAATATTTCTATATAATAATTAGCGACACAAACACACCTTCGTCCGTTTAAACTTATTGTTATATTATAGCCCAATTATATAGAATGTATTTACAACAGAAATGTAGCCTATGTATTATTGTATAAGCTATATTACTGTAAAGTTTTATTTTAATTCGTTCAGTAATTATTCCTGAAAATGCAAAAAAAACACCCATCCTTACAAACTTTTACATTCACATATAGTATTGCTAAAAGGACTAGTAGTCCCACTAGTATTAGTCCTAATGGGATATACCGATTTTCAATTTGCTTAATATGAGTTTTCTATGACTCTAACATAAAATTATGTTGTTCTAGATTTTAATACATAAATAAACATTTTTATTTTTTATTATTTATTATCAGCTTTACACCTTTATTTTTGTTCAATTTCACACTATACCTCGCATACAGTAGGCAAAGAGAAACTGGTTTTAATGTTCCGCTTTCTACTTTCCGCCCAAATTCCAGAATTCGAGAGACTTATTGATGGAACTCAAAGCGGCGCTTCATCTTACTTGAGAAGAAAATTCAATTCCCAAGTGACGATCAAAAATGTCTAACCCACTGCACATTGGCGTCCCTAGTACACGAGTACCATATGTTTTGTTACAAAACATATTAACATCAAAAACTATACCACACTTTTATAATATACAGCCACCTATGATAAATTTACATAAACTTATTTAGACATGAATAAATTTTAAACTCTTTATTATGAAGTATGAAATATATAACATTGCATCCACTAGATGTCTCTGGTTCATATATTTAAATTCAATCGTAATAATTAAAAAAAAAAAACTTTTAGGATTCAACAATAGTTTTAGTATAAACATTAGATAATGGTTTTATATTTATTTATTTCTTCCAATTGTACTCGTGGATTTCTTATGTTCCAAAAGAAACAAAAAATCATATTTTCATAAAAAAATATCATTAAAATTTATAATCTTTTAAACGTGTCAATTGGGTAAAAAGTGTCCTTTGGCACGAGTGTAATCCACGTTGAAAACAATATTTTTGTTGTGATTGTTGGTTAACGTTGTCTAAATCTGTTTACATATAATTGCAGTTTTTTTATGATTGGCTAAGCTAATAAGCTAAAAATATTATCACTTGTATTATATATTATGAAATTTGTTAAGCTGTCATTACTATATTTTACTGTATGAAGGCTGTATTTTTACTGGATCTCTTTGTTACATGTATTCCATAATTGTATACAATTACCTCTATTTTACAGGCCAATTTCCTTCGTGTCTTTTCCATACAACTGGCAACATTGGCAAATTGTGCTCAACTGGCACGCTCAAAACGACGTAAATAAATAATAATACTAATAATAAACTCTTACTTTGAATTTAATTTCATTCATTAGGTTTAAGTTATAATTCGTATTATTCGTATAGTCGTATTTATTAGTTAGTCGATCAAAGAATAAAAATAAAACAAAGGATAACAATTTTCAAATTAAAAATTTAAATCAAATCAGCTCTACGCTGAATCCCACCCACAGCAGTGTAGATAGAGGTAACCTAGTTCTAAGACACTCTGTTTTCTACTATCTGCCGAATTTTTGTTGTTAGAAATAACAAATAAATTATTCGTGTACAATTTAGTTACGAATTATGTATTGACGAAATTAAAAATGTTGCGAATAAGATTTTATTCAAATAATTATTCAGATAACGTTTTAAAGTTTTGGAATTTAAATAGTGTCCAACTCTGCCACTATATAAATTACATTTAAATGACTGTCTGTTGTTTCAAAATAAAGTGCATATAGTCATTTGCAGAAAGTGGAGAACGGAGTGTCTTAACACTAGGTTGCCTCTGCCTACCCTGCTGTATGCAGGATACAGCGTGTAGCTGATCTGATCTTAATTATTTACTCAATACAAAGAAACAAACAAACGGTTCTTAAAATGTTTGTCATTAACAAATATGATAAAAGCGTGTATTGAGTTATTTTATTATAGTGTTTACAAAAATTTAAAAAAAATGACTTCAAAATTATATCCATATGCACAAATAAAAAAAATAAAATGTAAAAAATAATATTTTGATAAAACTAATGCCTCAAGTAATCCTTCTAATATATCATCTTCTCACTTAGAAACAAATTCTATGGTCTTATACTTAACCGATGACTATGAGATAAATCAGATTATTTTAAGTAAGAGTAGTGTCGTTCGCTGGGATGGCATTCCTACCTATAGTAACGTGAGTTTTTAATATATCCTTGTCTTTCGGAGCTTCTCCAAAAGTTTTAAAAAAGGCTCTAGTGTATTCTATTTAGTAGGAAAACGATAGAGCCAGTGTTGATATTGATTGAGATTGTCTTATATCGGTCCTAAGTATTTAATCCAAAATTTGTGGAAAAGTTCTCAACAAAAGATTGCAAAATGTTCTTAAACAATGAAACATCCTATCACCGAATCAGTATAGTTTCAGAAGCCATAGATTAATCGATAACGCTGTTTTTGATCTCACCATGACAGTTATCGGAAACCTGAATAATAAACTGACAACATTTTTCTTGACCTCCCTTGCTTGTAAAATGCTTTACATTTGAGTTACGGTCTTTGTCCTACTTTTGTTCTGTAAATAAGGTGACTTAGACGTTCCGGGTATAGCGTCCGAATTACTTAAAGACTGCCAAACAAAACATTATCAAAAGGTTACAAAAGGTTAACAAAAATTTGTATATTATTTAGGAAAGAAAGACAGTTTCCAGGAGGCGTGGGTTTGAGTTCTGCTCCGATTTAATTTTTATAGGTTTTCTAAATCAGTATATTTGTATACTAGTTAATTTAACCTTTTTGATACTTTTGTGTGTAAAGGAAGAAATAGCCTATGGCGTCATACAGGGCAGTGTTCCGGCCCTACCCTCTTTTTAATATATGCTAATGATATTTGTAATTTGGCAACATTTGACACTGCCGTGTCCAATTCGTCTCATATATTCAGAAAGCTATTACAAAATTCTTTCACAAGCTGAACCGACCTTAAACATGGCTCTTAAATAACTTACTTACTATAAAACAAAAAAGCCTCATACTGAACATGTAGTTTCTAGGATGAGAAAATTAATGTTTACATACAAATATTTATGAAATTCTACAGATTTTTAGACTCTTGAAATTATCTATTTCGCACTAGCTCAATCAATAATGTAATTTTGTATAACATTATCTGGAAAGAACGCAGAGAACAGTTTTAAAAATTTCTTTTTATTTTATCCTGGCAGGTTCTGACGGTCCGGCTGTTATTTTTACTAGCGACAATCTACAATTTGGCAGAAACATACTGAAGAACCTTTTAATTAAAAAAAGCTATTCAAACGCCGTAAGCACAAAATATTATTCAGTCAATACTGAATTAATTCAATGAATTATTTACATTGCAAAACAAAATTGATTTTAAGCCTATCTTGACTAAACTGAAAAGATTATTAACTTTTGAACAACACAAACACACAAATACGCACACATACACTTTTAATCAATATAATTTAGGAAAGCAATCATGTATACTTTTGGTCTTCTAATGATTACCTAAATATTTGTTTGTATTTAGTTATTTTACTGTTTTAATACCTTATATTTGTATTCTCTACAATGCATATTTGAAGCAACCTGTATCTAAACTACGTGGGTGTTTTGAGGGTGTTTTTTTTACTTTTGCAGTTTTCAACGTTTTCTTTGTTTTTATGCAATCTTCTATTTTTGTTTCTAATAAATTTTATTTATCTATTTTATTACTTCCAAGTAACGAAATTAAAAATATTGTTTTTGAATATGGATAAAAATTTGTAAATGGACTTATTGTTACTTGTTGTTGATTTTTGGAGCCGGTGGCAACAGTTGTAGTATGTTTTCTTTGGTTTTTGTATTATTAGAGTAGGTGTATTATTAGATTCAGTGTGAAACTGTTTTTATTTAAATTTTAAATAAAGCTAGAGTGTAGATGAAATTGCTAAAACTAATATATATAAATAACTTTAACTTTTAACTACTCCAATAAGGAGTAGGGTAAAAGTTAAAGTTTCCTACTCCAATCGTTTCGGCGTCTTTATTCATTTTTACATAATATACGAGTACAAATTAAAGTGGGCAAATTCAAAAACACAATTTAATTAACCTGAGGAATTGTACCTTCCATCATCAGCTTACCTAAATAATATATGCTACTAATCACTTAAATACTTATATAAGACTGTTGTGTACTTATTCGGGTATGGTTTACTATAATATTTAAAAAAATATATTTAATTTAAATTAATAAACTCCTAATTTTTGAGGAGTTGCGTCTTCTATCATCGCCAACTCTGCAATGTCACTGACATTTAATACTGATATTTAATAGTATATAGGTATTTTTTGACAAAATATAAATCTGTATTATGTGTTTGATAATTTCTTAAATTAAATGTAATTGTCAATATGTTAAAACGTCATAAAAATGGATGCTTACATATTATGAAATTGGACCAATTGGACCAATTTACGTGTTCGGTAAAAATTCCATAATTGCAGCCTTTAAGAAAAGTCGAGAGCAAATATATAATGAACAAGGTAGTAAGCAAAATTATTTACTACACACAGCCATATATTATTTATTACGATTATGTGCATGTCAGCTATATACTTTCTACTGTATGTTGTAGATAATTCAACCAAAAAGATAAATATATAAACATAGTAAGTTACTTAAATCAAATGCGTGGACTATAGTCATAATAGAATCGAAACAATTAAACATTTGCAAAAAGTTGGCTTAATGCACTTAAATTGAAAAATAATTTAAATATTCAAATAACAAATATAATACAACTTATTTAGATTTGTATCGACTAATCCGTTGATAGTCGTTGTAATACGGGAACGTTATGCTCTTGGTTGACCTAAATATCTTCAGCAGTCGCACCTAACGAGCTGTCAGATTTCCATTTACTTTGGTGACAGGCTGCTATGAAATCCTCTCAACATTAAGAGCACTCTCGTTCCTAATTAGAGATTAATTGAATAAGGATGTGCTGCCTGCCGCCTTTGTGCAGGGAAGGAGCTCTATGATAGAGACATTTTTTTCTTATCCAATAGTACTTATTATAAAATCTTCTATAGTTAGTTTTATCTCTTTATATCTTTCTTTTTTTTATGTGTGCATTACGGAATGTTGTTCATGTTCAGTTGGTCGCGAACCACTGCGAGTGTCGCACGTGGCGCTATGTTTCGCGCGGTATCAGTGGGCTGGAAGCGATACTGGTGGGGCACAGGTACGGACGCAATCACGACTTCCTCAATATACAAATTACGTGTTACAATATCGAAATTTTAGTCCTAATACGCACATCTATATATCAAAAAAATCCATAAACTTATTATTTTTATATCTTTTTAAACCAAACTTTACTGTATAAATTTAGTGAAAAAACATTATTAATTAATTACCCTACGTGTATATATAAAAAATAACATAAGTTTAATTCAGTTATATTATAATGTGTTAATAATATGTAGGCCGGTATTTGGCAATACAAAATGTTTGTGAGCGGCGGACGCTTGCTAGCGTTGTATGGCTGAGTGCCCTCGACTATTTACGTTCGCATATCTTCGTTACGTCTTCGGAGATTGTCGGAACACGTGGATCCGTGACAGGTGGTACTCTATTCACAATAACATTGTCGCTCTATGGCGGTGGCATTGAAAAGATAACGACACCGCGAAACCATACTTATCCTTAAATTGCTAGTATTAATGTAAGTAAAGAAAAGACAGTCCGTATTAATGTAAAATATTTTTTAATGTATGTAATGATCACGTAAATGAAATGCCATCAAGTGAACAAATTCTTTTTTTAATGTAGCGCGTTATTAATAACTGTTGTGCTAAATATCCTATAAAAGTAATCACTCTAGGCGATGTGCAAATTACATTAATAATGATTATTTTATTGCCTGTATCTGTAATTAAATAACAGTTTAAAAGACTTCTTGTTTCAATATTATTTACGACATAAATCACTTTAGTATTAAAATTAACTTGATTAAATTATTATTAAATCATTTTTTACTATAAAATTATTTTTTCTGCTAACGACTCGTGCTCCTGCAGCACAGCTTCTTACTCTAAATGCGATGGTCGTGGGCTCGATTTTTGCTGTGAAAGTTAATTATTTTTATTTCCTCGCCCTGGTAGCAGGACAAAGAGTGAGGTTGAGTTCCGCCACTATATTGCGAGCAATGTATAGAAAATGAGGCGGAAAATAGAAAGCGAAGTGTCTCGCCACTAGGTTCCCTCTGCGTATATGCATGTTACAGCTCGAAGCGAAAACAAAAGTAGTTTCTTATATAAACCATCATGCCATTTCTCAGCCAATTAACATTCCATTTAATCAATATAGTACTTATTACTATGAGGAATGCTCATAATAATAAATACTTATATTTAAAAGTGTACAAGATGATCAACAAAATTATCGATTACCTTTAATGGTATTTTTTCTTCATTTAAAACTTTTGCCTATAAATAAAAAATAAAAAAAACTATAAATAAAATTTCTTATTTATAAAATGTTTAGATGTTACGTACAAATAATATAAGAATGGTAAGAATATATCTCTATATATTTCTCTGTGATCTTTGCTCCTGTGATTTCACCCTAATATTAGCTTATTTTAATAAAATTATCTATTGTGTAACAACGGGTAAAATAGTAATAATTTAAATTAGTTTACAGGAATGTCAATCTAAGAATCAAGCCTACAACCATCGTGAGTATGAACACATCTAAACATTTCCTAATTGCTCTGTGTTAGCGTCAACCCAAACGATCTGACGTAAGTCTATTAAATATTATCATTATAGCAAATGTAAATTGCATATAATTATTGTTTACCTGCTATATTATTATGTGTTAAAATATACATAATTGAGTATATAATTAATTCTGCATTTTATATAAATATACAACTCCATCTTTACACTTTTTTTCATATCTTTACATTTAAATACAACCATTTGCGATTACAGTGTCCTGCTGCGACACTACAGCCTCAATAATACATTATTAATAATATATTATGAATAATGTAAGAGAAAATCCGGTGTGAAATTCCGCCATTGAAAACATAGTCTCGAATTCAGATGAAAAGAGCGGAACGGAGTGTCAGAATACTAGGTTCCATGTGCCTACTTTATGAAACTAAAAAAACAATCAATACTTTTCTTTTGTATTTTTTACAATTATCATGCACAGTATACCTACGCAAAAACCATTATCTCTACGGAAATAATGTTATCGTAATTATCTTATAGTATTAAAAATATCAACATTTTTAATCCATAAATAGTACTTATTCATTCAGCATTCTGAATGGTTTATTTTTTTAATTAACCAAAAAGACCCACGTCGGCACTCTTGCAGGAAATTTAATATACAAAGAAATAATTCAATTAATTATTCGTTGTATCAACAAGTTTCGCTCAAACAAGCGAAAATAAATTTGATAACTTGAAAATTTTAATACTTTTTTTTAGAGGCCAGAAAGAATCGAACCCACAAACTTTCGCCTTTATAGCCGCTCGCTTATCCCTCTACGCTACGACGGCCTCTATAATGATTATAACAGAGAATAAAAAATATTTACGATATCAACGAAACAACTGTTATAGAACGTGATTTTTAAACGCATATGCAAAGAGCAATGTTAAATATCTAGAGCGTGTACACTGAAACGTGCCTTTTTAAAATAAATATAAGTGACGCTCACTCGCTTTACCTCTTTTTGAACTTGTTCTGATTTACTACTAAATACTTTTATTTTGAGCTCAACTCACTTACTTATTTTAATTTAATAAAAAAAATAATTAAAATTAAATCAGCTATATCCCGCACACAGTAGGATAGGCAAAGGGAACCTAAAAAGCACCGTTAGAACATACAACGTACGGACGGAACAACATACGTAACGGAACTCAACGTCGCGCTTTGCCTGGACACCAGAGCGAAGAAATGGAAATATAAATTTTCATTTCTTCGCTATAAAAATCACGCAACCAGTTACGTTTACAGTCACACTTTGTGCCTCTGCACCATGACCGATCTATATAAGAAACATTTACGTTTAATAATATTTTTATCATCATAACTAAAACAAAATTTAATTAAATTCACTCCATTCAATATTGTTAAAATTCAATCTAATACTTTTCTTTAGCTAATTTGTTATTTAATATTGCTGGTAAGAACCGTTCATTTGAATAGTGACCTAATATCATTGACCCTTCCTACCACAATCTTTCTAATAAATGTTCATTGATAGAAAGCGCAGCGTACACGCATAGCAAATATGTAATGTATATTCGTTTTTATGAAAGTACAGATATTTATACCTTTATACTGATTTTATGAATATGAAGAATTGGTTTGGTTGGACGCATTAACCTCAATAACTACTGATTCGAGTTAAAAATTTCTTTTTTATTTGAATAGTTTAATCGAGAAAGCCTTTAGGGAGTAGGCTTTATTACACCATTTTAATCGTTTCAATGGGTTTCACCTACTAGGTGCAGCACTGACCGTAGATTATGACTCACTGTGGATTCTTAAAATGTGTCATGTCATAAACTCTTAGTTATTTCATTTAACCACGAAGGCGAAGATAAAGAAAAAGCCAATGAACAAGTATATTTTGTATGTATACGAAAAAAAACAATATCATGAATATTATTCAGTTTATAATATTGTTATATATCTTAATACGATAAGCTCGCAAATCTAATATGTTTAATTTATTTGTTGTAATTCGAACCCGTTACGGGTTCGAATCACAACACATAGACAGTTCTACGGTCTGCTTAGATAAAGTACCATTTTTATTTCTGTATTAGAGATATTGTTTGTTGCGCTCAACAATGACAACGATAACCCTTATCTGCGTACCCAACAAAATGTTAAAAGATGTGTGAAGATAATATCAATTTGATTAGTTTGAAGAGTTGGGTTTATAATATAAATAAAGATTGTATAATTAAATAAATTTATATATATTTTTTACCTTCACGCTATATTCTGCACATAGAAGGGTAAGCAGAGGGGACATGGGAACGTAGTATCTCTTCTGTTCCCCATTTTCCATCAAATTCTGTAATGCGTGTTGAATGGCGTAACTCAATGCAGCGCGTTGCCTCGTTACAAGAACAAAAAGAGAACAAAACTAAAAATATTAAATTTTTCCTCAAGTGGGAATCGAACTCACAACCTGTCAACATTACAGTCGCACACTTGTGCCCCTGCGACACCGCTGGCCTCAATAATAATAATAAATAGTATGTAACAATATTATAATTATGCACCCTACAAACAAGTATAGCATTCTATTTAAATTTTAATATGTATTTAGTATACGAAAGTAAATATATAAAATGTAATATGTTAAATTTGCAGTCTATTGGTTGGCGCGTAACTAGAACAGCTTCAATTAAACGTTATAGACTTTGATATACCAATCAATATACGCATCGTGCTGATTGCAATATTCCTCTCATCTTCTTTGATGTTTGACTTTTGTTATATAACTAAATACATATTTATAGTATTTTTTTTAGCTTCAGGCTGTATCCCGCATATAGCAAGCTAGGCAGAGTAGGCGTTTTAAGACACTCCGTTTTCATTTTCAAAATCTCTCAACTAACAACAAAACTACTCAGGATGCTTGAGATCAGTCAGCAATATTTGCGGCAGCCATGAAGGAAATGTTACCGACAGGGAGACCTGTTGGGGAATGACAAGGTAGCGCAGGTAATCCGTGATAATAAGGCTATGATTAAGGAATAAAAGCAATCTAACCGCAAAAAAAAGTAAAATCTAAGTGCAAGCGAAAGTGTTATAGCCCGCGGTAAGATTTCACCACTATATGGCACATGCTCAGGATAAAACGACGACGAGGGTGCCGCATCAGAAATTCCTACATTGCTTTGTAGTCATGACCCTGCGAAAGGGAAATTGAGCTACTTCCAAAATTCTTATCGCCCCAAACAGTTTTGGCTAAGACAGACTTTTCTTATTTTTTATTATACATAACTCGTGCGGAACTAAGGTTCTATATTAAGTGGCACTTACTTTCATAAAAACTATTAAACTATTCATGCCAAACAAGAAAGTGAGACAATTCATGAGACCAGTGAAAATAAAGTGAAATTGCTTTAGCAGTGTGTAGACGTATACAAACTAGATTGTGACTGAGGCTTATCATACATAGGTCAAACAAAGAGAAACGTCGATGTTAGGATGAAGAAACAATCTCCGAATACACGCAATTAATCCGGTTAAATAGTTTCATATTGTTGAGACTATCTGTCCAAATAATGTTATAAGCCTAAATGTAGTATCAAACAATTTACTTAAAATCTTTTACACGTAAGAATTTCACCAGTATTACAAATTATGCCAGTATTTTAAGAAATTTCTCCCTGCTTTGTTGTTATTTACATAATTGAGTATTATTAACTTAATTGATAATTGAAACACATCTTATCAAAAATATCATAAAATAAAAAAAGGGCCTTTCTTATGGTTTATAATTTATGTATTTGTAAATATATGTTGAAAGTTTACACTATGGAGTTATTATAAAATAGATAGTCGTTATTCTTTGACATTTTTACATTAGTACCCGCGAACCTGTTGTACATACTCGTTTGTTTCATGATATGTGGGCTAACTGTTAGTAAGGTCTGATAGTCACGACCAATAAGTTTTGTAATCTAACTGAGAATCGTGTGCAATATCGAGAAACTGGAAGGTAGTTTCTATTAATATGCCGTGACGTACAGGATATGGCAAAAACTTTAATCTTTTGACATTTGACTATCTATGCTTTAATGAATTTTCTTGTCAATAAGCCACGTCATCATCCGTTATTTTTTGTTATCCAACATATGTGCGTCAGGGTAGGCAGAGAGAAATAAGCGGGTTCAAGGTATTCCATTTTCCGATTTCCTATTTTTAATATAATATATATGTTGATCTCAAATATAAATAAAATTTTAGAAATTATAATACGGCTTGTCATGGCAAAGCGGCAAAAGCGTGTGACTGTAATCGTGACAAATTGTTGGTTTGATTCCCACTCGAGGAAATTAAATATTAAATTTGTTTTCATATTATTGCTATGATGTCGAGGAAAACCGCAGCGTTGAATTCCGCCTTTCAACATATAAAACCTCCAGAATTCGCTGGAAAGTGGAATTCGGAGTGTCTTCACACAAGGCTCGCTCCGCCTACCCTGCTATATGCGGGATACAGCGTGACGCTGAAAAAAAGGATATGAGAATGATGATGCGTAATGATTTCAATACAGGCTTACAAACTCTAAGTATATTAATAATTTTTATTTCTTATCTCTTAATCAATACATGTTGCGATGAAAAAATAGTTGTCTTTGTTAAAACTACTTTTAATTATTTTTTAAACTAATAACTGTAACTGTGGCTTTGTGTTAAAATCGATGAAAAAGACATCAAATCATGTTTGTTAAAGATTTTTACAGTGAACCAACCAAAACTTTCATTGGATTGCTGACGCATATACACAAGACAGGACAATGTAATGCTGACGCATATACAAAAGACAGGACTATGTAATTAAAAAATGTTCAAAGGTTGAGAACCAAGCCAGTTACCAAGCTTTTTATCTCATATTAAAATAAAAGAAGATCGACACAGCCATCAATGACCTATTAAATACCTTTATTTACAATTAAATACTATTAAATACCTTTATTTACAATTAAATACTATTAAATACCTTTATTAAATTAGAAGTAGAGATTTTGGATTTTTTTTTAATTGGAAGTTAATGTAGGTACCTTTTAAAATGGAAATTTCCAATTTAATGTTAATATAATCGTCACAATTGTTTTTAATTTTACCTGTATTTAATTACTTTACACATAAGAAAATCAAAGGAAGCTACGCTGGACGATTCGTGGCCGCCCTGAAGTGAGTATAATGCTGCACATTCGTTTATGGTTTTTTTCTCACTTTTGACTATTTTTTTCCCGAGTGAATAATGCGTAAAAATGCAGAAATCTAATTTCGGGCGGTGACGTTTGATCAGGTGATGCATATAAGTAAGAATTTGATAAATAACATTTTGCCTTATTACTGGTGGGAAACCACCATAAGTGGTAGAATATTCAATGATATAATAGAAGCTATCACGACTTGACTTTAACAAGTAAAAGACTGTCAGCTATATTACAGTCTGTATTTGAAAGACGGGTCTAAAAAAGGATCAAAGTCGTTAAAAAAAATACTGTTAGCTTTAAATCAATAATAAACACTAATTATTGTATTTATAGGGTTCCGTATCTGAAAAAGAAAAAACAGAAACATTATGGGATCACTTTGTTGTCCGTCTGTCCGTCTGCCATGTACCTCGAGATCACGTGGATCAAGTCAATATTTAAATGATATATTTAATGATGATATTTAGATAAATAATGTATGTTTAATTCAAATCTATGGTCCCTCGAAACAAAAATTCAAGCCCAATCAATTCGTCCAAGTCTACGCAATCAGAAGATACATAGATGTGATAATTAAATCACAACTTATAGGGCAGTTTCTGTGAACCTATAGTAATGAAATTTGAAATGAAGTGAGAACCTTGTATTCTATTGGTATTGTATACAAATAATAATAAAAAATAATTACAAACTTATATTTGTAGTTTATTCCATACAAAATGAGTGAAACTTTTATAAATTTTACATCACATTGACAATCCTGAAGTTGGTACGGAAGCCTCGGTGCGGTACGGATGACTCGCACTTAACCGGTTTTTTATTTTTAATATAATGTCAAGTCTATATACGCTTTACTAATAGACTTAAAAACAAATATACTTTCTTATAATTCTTGCTTATTAGGTACAGTAGAAATAGAGTACCTATAAAATCTAGGTCACAGTCCGTAGCGTTTTCATACTTCTGAATGGAAGGGTTACTACAGTCGACGTTATTAAGTGAAGAAAATAATGAACATCATTAGAGGTCTATAGTTTTTGAATACGGTTAGTTAGTATATTCCACAAGTGGAGTAAAATTAACCATAACTTTTTAATTGGAATCTTTTATATATGTATTAAAATCTTTTATATATGTCAATAAATTAAATGTGTAAATAATATTTTCCTAATTTAGTAGCTAAACTGAAAACCATAATTAATATTAATATTACTCAGCTCAAGTTACTTGAAAATCAAAAATTAAATCAGCCTCACGCTGTATCCCACACACAGCAGGGGGGACAGAGGGAACCTAGTGTTAAGACACTCGGTTCCCCACTTTCCACGCTTTGCCTCGATACAAAAACGAAGAAATGAAAATATAAATATAACTAAATATTTCATTTCCTCGAGGGGGATCAAACCCGCAACCAGTCGATTTTACAATCACACTTCGAAAGTTATTTCAGTAATTTAATAATAGTCGTGAGTTCAGTCGTGTCGCAGAAACACAAACGCGTAATAGGTTTTGGGTTCAATTTCCACTCGAGGAAATGAAATGAAATATTTAATAAAAAACGAAAATGGAAAGTTTACGCTAGGTTCCCCAAATCAAATTAAATGTGTGTCAGATATAGTGTGAAGCTAAAACATTAAGAATATTCTATTTAAGACTACGGTATCATGGCGCATTACAGGCATATATCTTGCTTTCATATCAATCACTTGTTAGAAAAAGGTTAGCGTAAGGTCAATTCAACATGGTTATAAAGTGCATAACAACATTAATTAGAAATATATTATATACCTCCTCCTTGCTTATAATATAAACGAATATATTATAAATATTACTTTAGAATTACGAGACATGTCATTACTAGACAAAACCCTTGCATTTTACAAAACCTAAAATTTAAGTGTATAAGCATTTGTAACATCGTATAAATTTCATATTATTTAATATTTTATTTTTTATATTTTATTAGCTTCACGCTATATCCCACACACAGCAGGGTAGACAGAGGGAACCTAGTGT
>DVQM01000819.1:0-14324 GCA_018231645.1 Heliconius ricini
TATATATATATATATATTATAATATTGTATTAATACTGATTAAAGTTACATATTAAATGGTAATTGATGGCAATATATTTACATTGTGACATGGAATATAATTTAGTTGAAAACATAATTAAAACCCGCATTTTATATGCATTACAGCTACAAATATACAAAATAATATAATAAATTAGTGCTAAATTACCTTAGAAATTAAGTAAATGTTAAATTAAATTATTATTTATTGTAAACAAATGTAAAGTACATATACAACTACAATAAAGTGTTAAGCACCAATAATGTTGCAATAAGGCACTTAAATAGTTATTTCATAAAATCCACTTTTTTTTTATCTTTGTATAAAAAAGTATAAGAAAAATATATATTGTTTTTTTTATTATCAAAAAAAAATGCAAATCAACACAAAATAATGAAAATTACTAGAAAAAACCATTTAATCTGGGAAGACATCAATAAGTAAGTTAATTATTATATGGACACGAAAATTACAAAATTATAATTAATATAAATTATTTGAATATTCAAATCTAATAATTACTTAAATCTAAGCTAATCAACAAATTTTGGAATGTCAATTATGTTGCCAGTCTTAAAGAAATTTTCAAGTGAAAGTTATAACCGTTTTCATTTAATTACCATCAAAAAATATAATTATAATAATAACAAAATAGAAATTATTTATAAGATATTTTGATGAAACTTTCATTGTTGAATAATTAATGCATTCTTAATGTAAAGAGTTGTTACATACATTAAATAACACATATTTATATACAATATTACAATTTAGAAGAAAAAGTAAACATTTGTACCATTGCTAATTAATATAAGCCCCAAAGTTTTTTTCTCAGCTAAACTCATTTCCTTCATATAAACTTTCACAAACCTCTAGCAGCCGTAATACAGGGCTTATATTATATGGAAATAGAGATTTTGATACAAGCCTACTGATTTGTAAACGCAACCGAATTAAAACTCTCATTGTATCATCTAGCCCTCTCGTACCTCCTGAGTCAGCTTGTTGGCAAGATTCCAAGAATTTAGGCCAATTCCTTCTGACATATTTTAGAAACCTTAACAAATACAACAAAAAACATGTTTCATTACTTACAAGATAATCTAATAAAACATCGCTATCATGGGACACTACTTTGAGGAACTCTATAAAAGATATGATAGGATTCAACATGGGTATTAAGTCTGGATACATGGAATTCCTATAGACAATACCTACTGTAATATCTAAAGTGCACACCATGGACTCTATAAGATAATCGTCTTGTTCACTAAAGAGATGGATCAACATATTCGTAAAAGGTGTTTCTGGATGAAATTCAAATCGATTTCTAATGAACACATCTAACTTTTTCAATACATCTCTAATTGATCTTTCTACAATTTGCATATCCTGAATTGCATTATAATCTGATGAATCTATTGAACTGTCAGAGGAATCGCAACGCATTTCTTTCACAGTGACTGCTACTGACTTTAGAACTAACAAGGACATTCTTTGTAACATAGTTTTGTCTACTTCACTACGAGACTGCGATGTATCATCGGTATCTTCATCACCATAACTTTGGTCTACTAATTGGATAGATGAAGACAATGGTGCTACCTCAGGTCCTAGAGAATAACCACGGATCACAGTACAGTCATGGCCCAAGAAACCAAACCCACTCCTGCTGCTTTCAACCCTAATTTCACTTAGTAATCGAAAGTCTTTAACATATCTTACAATAGAATGCGCAAGACAACATATTTCTTCAGGCAAAATATCTTGAAGAGCCAGTGTCGAGCCATAGCAGAGAACCTCATTGAACAAACTGAGAATTTGTGTATATATTAAGCTTGGCAGCATTGTGTTACGCAGAAGATCAACAAATCCTTGTAAGTCTGCATAAAATGGTTTTGTATCTATTACTGAGAGATTCGCCTTTACACTAATAATGTTCTCCCATAGGGAAAAAAATGTTAATATACAATTTTCAGCATTAGATAAATTCAGGTACCTTAGAAGAAGCAATTTCATATTTTTAACCAATATTGGCCAGTGATGCTCTAACGTTTTTATTGTTAAACATTTAATATGGGATGTATCAAAGGATTCAGAGTCAGTCAGTATAACCGTAACACAACCATGTTCATTGACTCTCTCTATTCTTGCCTGGGGAGGTTCAGGTGATTCAGAATGGTCCATACTAGTGTTTGATGTATCAAGAGGAAATTTTAAAACTGGCTCGCTAAGTTTAAACTGTACAGATTTATTATCACCATTTTCGCCTGAGGATGTCGAAGGTGAACTACTATGTGTTTGTAAATTAGAGAAAGCACTATGTAAATTATCACTACGGGAACTAGACGGGATTTGTGCACTATTACTACTGCCTCCACAACTCGGACCACTTCTGAATGGATTATCCTCTGCAACTTGGACACTACCAGCTGTATTTACAAGGCTACTCTCCTCTAATGGATGCTGCTCAACATCTTTCCATTCAACTATCCTCTTAATTATGTCTAAGCTGAAGTTAATTTTTTGTACTGTGATCCTATTTATCCTATCAAACAAATATATATTTTCTGTTATTTGTTGTAACCAATTTTCATCAACTGTATCCTTGGAAACAATTAGAAAGCTAGCTAATACTCTACATGCTACAAATGTTATAAACTTACTTTTATGTTCCGATAGTTCCACAACCTCACTGATCCAATCATGTCTGTTCCTCACAAACAAGTCACATGCATACATCAACCTTGAACATATAGTGCCTGTGTTGTTTTGCTTCAGATATATATCAAACATAAGCTGCATAGTTGACAGGTAAGTAAGGGAACATGTTACTGGCCACGATGCTATATGTAATCTCCTGTCAAACAGTTGACAGAGAGAATTTTCGTCAAAACCACACAAACATTGTCCAACTAAAGCATTTTGTATAATTCTTAGTTCAGCCAAAAGTGTGTCATCAGCCGCAGTCCAGTGAGGTATATCATTAGAGCACGAAGGTAAAATATCAACATTTGTATCACTAGGGAGCCTTAAAATAGAAGAACAGTCAACTGCGTCCTCGCTCACAGTTCCGCTATCTGGAGATTCACCATTCCTCGATGTATAATCTTCAGAATTATCAGCAGGTGGTGTCTCAGAATCGTAAATATCAGTGAGTATATCCTCAGGAGATTTGTCACTCCCATCGTCAATGTCAGGACCATCAATTCTTTGCTTTTTCTTCACAGGTTGGTCAGAAGCCATCCCTTCATCTGACGTTGGATAACAAACTTGCCCTCGTAAAACCATTAACCCGCGTGTTTGGGCAACCAAAATAAATATTTTCGTTATGTTAGCGTATACTTAACAATCCCATATTGGCACTTGTATTACAATCATTCTGAAAATAAAAAGACAAATGAATGCATGACCTTTCGTGCAGCTACCCAGTTACGCGAACGACAAAGCTTAAGAATACTTGCTTGTTATTAAAGATTTTACAAAATATTAATACGATAACTTTGTTGAAAAGAATCTAAACTAAATTTATACAGTAGATACTTTCTTACTCTCACGTTGTAAATAGAATTATAGTGAACTTTCCAAAATATTTTGATGGCACACATACCATTGAGGCAAAAATGAGGTTGTATTTACACGTTTTATCAGCCTTGGTATCCATAAATCACTTCTAGGTTTATGCTTCACTCCAATAATACACAATTATACACAATTTTATGTGATATTTGTATAAAAATCCTTAATAACTTCAATCACAACTTTGTCGAATAAAAGATCGACTCCATTACGTACAATGACGCTCTGTCAGTTGAGACACTCTTTAAAATGGAATTTATTGTAAAAATCCTAAAATATAAGTTATAAAAAAAAAAATCAAAGTAATTTGTTTTTTTTTTTAATAAAGTATTACGCTCTGCAAAATATGTTAAATATTACTTATTTTTTTAATTAAATTATTAAAAAAGATAGTTGATGTTAGGTATTTCCGGTGTTATATCAAGCAAGGACGTTGCCAGTTTGACGACTTCTGAATTTAGCAATTTCAATACTAAGTTGATTTATAACAGGTACGGTAGCGAAAAAGTTATAAGTTGTAAAAGAAAAATCTGAGTAAATTTATTGATGTTTATTTATAATAAGCTTGTAAATGCATGATTATGTACTTACTTCACTTAATTTCCTAAAAAAAAAACTTTTGTTTAAATACAAGAGATTGGAAAGTCCATACAAACACTTACTATTTTGTTCAATATATGTTATTTTCAATTAATTAAATGGAATAGTTGTAAAACTATGTGGATATAAATAAATTAAAAAATATGTAGATTCCTGAGAATATGAATGAAATTGACACTTACATATATTTTTTAATAACAGTATTTTACAAGTACGTCACTTGTACTATGCTTAAAAACTATAAAAAAATATATGACAAACAGTTCTATAATTATATTTTATTTTCTGTGTATTACAGAATATATATTTTTACTAATCTAACAAAATATTCTTGTTCTAAATTACCATTATCATTATGATTCTGGTAACATTTTTAGTTTCTTTGACTCCCCGAGGAAAATGTCTGCTTTCGAAAGACTCGAAAATTATTTTCATGCTATAAAATAATAGTTTTGTCTAAAACTACCTAAAGTTTAAAATTTAGTCAGGTGAATATTTGAGATATAAAATGTAACTGTGCTATAATAGTGACATTGATGACTCATCGTAGTGTTTTTGCATAACAATCGATAGAATAAATTTAGGTTAAGATATTTGTGCTACGTTATTTGAACCCTTACAACAAATTTCTAGTGCATAAAAAATCATATTAATTAGCAAATTAGTTATAGTAGTAATTCGTAAATTTATATTACGTTTTATTTATAGTCATAATGCGGAAACGTATCGATATGTCATCGGCTTTCAGCTTTAGTTTTTTTTGTGTATATAATGCTATGCTGTCTAAATAAAGTTCAAATCTAAGGTTGCGAAAGCGTACTAATATCGACTGACATTCGCAACCTTGTGATATACGAATAGAAAGCATTAGTTGCCTTTGAATAAGTAGACAATAGTGAAAACCTTTGATTTCCTGTTAGCCTGTTCACTGGACCTTCAGTGCAGCATTTATTTACAAGACTATTATACTTTTGGTAAAATAATAGACCAAATATTTATTACATTTGTTTTGAAGTTAAATATTCTGAGAGCACTCTGAATATTGCTACTTACCTAATTTAGATCTCTATAATTTGGACAACACCCCCTCAATTGGGTGACAGTCTCTATAAATAAAATATTATTTTCACAGCTAATTCTGTATATTTCGATTAATATTTATTGTACATTTTGTAATAAAAGAACACTATTTCTGCTTGATAAAAATAAGTTTAATTAGGTACTTAGCATTTTTTAACAATTACAGGAACTTAATTGAAAAATGGAGCAAAATATTCGGACCAATACAACAAACATTAGGTGTTATTAATTTTACGTGTAAATCTCATTAAGTGTAAGTGTTTGAGGACATGCCATACAGTGTTTTGGTGATTTGATTGTGAGATAAGTGCACCACCATGTCTGATGAAGAGGATTCCTCCCCTGATTGGGCGTTGGCCCCAACAAATAATGTACCAGGTGAGAAAAGATTATTTATTTCATAATTTTAATTAAATACTATTTTAATTAGAAGAAAAACTATTTTCATTAAATCATGGTTAAAACTTTGACTATTAAATTTTTTGTTTATTATTTGTCAACAATATTTATTAAAAGAAAATATTTATTAATTCATTAGTATCATAGTTTGCTTATGGTTTCTAAATTTTTATATCTATCTAATATTAAAAGCCCATGGAATATTTTATATATTTTGTTTCCGTTTTGTGCACATAGTATAATTAACTTTTTATCTTATTTTTTATTAAACAACCAACTTTTATTTTTGTCAAATAAATATTATGTGTAAGAAATTACTTAAAGCAATGACACTCACTACCTTTGCATGTATGTTTTTGTTTATATTTTTTTTAAGTGTTTTATATTTTTGTATACAATAAAGTATTCTATTCTATTCTATTCTATAGTTTTATGAACTACAAAAGTTACAAAGCTGAATAGAAGTTATAAATTAGATAATTGAATTTATTGGTTATATGTATAAATTATAAAACTTCCATGAAGTTAAGAAAGTAATTTAAGAAAAATCCCCAATAATTTTTTATTACATCTATTTTATTCAAAATATTTTTATAATTCAAACATTTTTTTTTAAGTGTGGAAGTAATAATTATTTTAAATTTGCTTAAAACTAAAAATATTAAAAAATAATTATACAAAGGGACATAAATATCATGAAAAACTATTATCAGTTGTAACATGTTTTTGTTTTAGTAATGTTTTGGTCATTATCATTATCAGCATGTAACAGATTAAAGTAAATGTGTCTAGCGGAGGTGTTGGGATTCTTTTTTACGCTATTAAAAATTAAAACTTTAAACTAAAATGTAATGATTAATTATTAAAGTTGCTGTATGATTTTAATTTTTTTTTAATAATTTTAATAATTATCTGGTATTCAATGATTGCTATTTATGTTATGTATTTTTTTACTACAAGTAGCATAATTTTAGTAGATTACTCTTAATATTAATAGCCATTGTAGTGCAAATGTGAGCACCTGACTATTAGCATAATGGTCCTGTTTCTGTTCCTACTGTGGGAAAAGAAATTATTTTAATTTCTACAAATGTAATGTTTGGAATTAACGCAAAAAGTGGACAACTGTCTGACATTGGCTTCTCCTTGCCTGCTTAGCCAATTTCTATGTTATATAATATAATAATAAATTGCTTTTATTTATTTTAAACAACACTTTCACTCAAGATGCATATCGAATAGGCACTGATTTTGCATTATCACAAGCACTTATGATATTCTTAGTACTTGACATATATCTGCAATTGATATTATCATTATCTTTATTAACATGATAGATTTCTTTTTTATAGTCTGAATGTATTTAAATAATATTATTACTATTTTTTTTTCCTTTAGGCTGTATAATATACAGTTAGGATACTCAATTCACCACTTCCTGCTGTAATTTGAGACATTGTATGTCAAATGCAAAATATCTTGTATTGTCAATGTCTTGTCTTGTTACAATAGTGAGGAAATTAAAATAAGCTTTTTATATTATCTACTTTTTTTAATCTTTAAAAAAATAGTAATAATTGATACAATATTATTATATTTATAAATCCCTTCCACAAAACATTTTATAATGTTATTTACATGTAAAACTTGGAAATATTGATATTTCCTATTATTATTTTCCTCATTTTAAGAATGATTACATAATAATTAATAGCTTAATTATTATCACATGTTATTCATGTAATAATATATATTAAAAGAATATAAAAGTAAGGAATAAATATGAATAAAAAAGTCACATACTGAAAGCAATAAATAAAAAGTTAGCACATTTGTTCTCAAGGCAGGGTAAAAACAGAGTGCCAGATGTTGTACTTGCATATAACAAATGGAGGGAAACAAAGACTTTATAAATAGTCCAGGGATTCTGAACCTTTCAACGTAACACTTAGCAGACTTTTATTTGTAACATTTTCGATTGCCATTTTGTGCTTACATTCGTGAGATATGTTTATTTTGGTATATGTATATATATGTACCTGGTTTGATTGAGAAAGTAATAAAAAGGCCAGTCAGGGCGCAGGGTCACAAAGTGTGACTATAGACGCGACAGGTTGTGGGCTCGATAACCACTTGAGGAAATTAAATATTTATTTAAATTGATATTTTCATTTTGTCACTCTCGTGTCGAGGCAAAAAACGCGGCGTCGGATTCCGCCACTCAATACAATATATTTTTACGCCGCATTCTGAAGGCATTGCGGTCTTCAGAATGCGGCGAAAAATGGTGAACATACTAAGACAGTCTGTAGGTTCCCTCTGCCTACCGTGCTGTGTGCGAGATATAGCGTGAAGCTGAAATTATCAATAATCAGTACGTCAAGAATGAGTCTTTTTTCGAAAAGCACGTACCGTTGAACGGTAGAGTGTAATGTAAAGTACGCTATACATCATTTATAGTAATAAACGCAGCTTATTATTTCGCTTACCATTTATCTAGCTGCATGCATTTTAGCCATTTTTATTAGTTCTAAAATAAAGTCCGCGATACTGTATATCTTTTGAAATTATTCACTATAAGATATTTTGAGACAAAAAGTAATATTAAATTCCAAAATTATATTTTACCGTTTTTATTTGAAGAAGATATTGAAAGTTCATCAGCTTCACGCTGTCGAGGGAATCTAGTGTTAAGAAATTCCGTTCAACAGTTATTCCAAAGTTATACTATCGCCAAGGAAATTTTATGAAGATAATCTTTGGTTTTTATAGTACATAGTTAGGACGTATATTTTTCGAACATGCGATCTCTCTGTAGGTTTGCACGTCGAACGAATGAATGATGAAAGAATGGCACAAAAGACTTATGGTGGAAAAGTGAGCTATAAGAGAGGTAGGGGGAGACCTCTCTTGACCTTCGAAAACACAGTTTCAAAGTTACTGGAGAAAGGTCATGTAAAAAGCATGAGGACCCCCGAAGATCATGTACGTAGATGTTATGACAGTGGACCGATATTTTTGAAATTGGCGGCACACAAAAATGCCGCGGCACAGTGGTTGAGAATCACTGACCTAGAGAATAGCAAATATTTGTAAGTATGCGTAGAATACAACTTCGGTATGATAACAAGTATGTATCAAACTTAACAATCACGTACATGTATTGTCTTTAAATGGACACAAAGTGGAGAACGGAGTCTCCTAACACAAGGCTCTTCCAGCTTACTCTTCTATATGCGTAAAATGAACGTATTTAACAATATCAGAAAAAAAATTACCCGTCTATATATCTATTATCAAGCTGAAGAGTTTGGTTCGGTTAAACGCACCAATATTGAATTGAACATTTTTTGTTATATTGGATGGCCCATATATTGAGCCCATATTCATTTGACCATAGGGACGAAGCCGCAGGTAAAAACTAGTAGTGAATATAAGTACTTGTTCAAAGAACGCAGCTTAGGCGTGATAACAAAACAAACAGTTAAAACAATCAAGGTTCTATCGTTTAACTTTACCTAAGTATTGTATATACTAATTAATTGTGCACATCCCGGTGTAGTAAATGAACGTCTGACTGCACAGCGATGGTTGTGAGTTCGATGACTTCTCTAAAGAATGTTTGTATTTGAATAATATTTTTATTTCTCAGTCACATTTAAAAACAACTTGGATGTTAAATTCCGCCATTCAATTGTGCAATATCTAGAAAACAGACGGGAAAAGTAAAAAGAGTGTTTCAACACTATGTTTTCCTCGCAACCACGTCAATCATTAGAGATGTGTGATAACGTTATTAATTAACATTTTATAATCACTGATTCACCGTCGGCTATGGGTGTGGGTGCACGGTGGCCCGTATTATTGTTCGTTAAAGGCTATGGGATATCCTCTTTGTACGGCATTGTTTTGGCACTGTTTCCTGTGGATTGTACTCGTGTTGAAATTGTTGTGCTGTGAAGTAATATTTAATTATTAAAAAATTATAATGTATGTAATATTTTAAACGTCACGTTTTATCGCCGGTTCACTAAGTTAATGCTTCAAATCTGGGAAGAACCGGATGAACAAAAAATCTATTTTTATTTATGTATTTTGATTTCAATATATATATTTAAATTTTATTCGTCAGAATGTTTTGTCACGTAAATGATATTATTTATTTACCATTATCATAATTAGAACTTGTTGATTGCACAAATTAGTTTTGTTTCTTTTTATATATTTATATATTTACGTTTATATACTTATATTTATTTCTATACTTTAGTGACTTTGGTAATTTTTAGTAGTTATGATTTGTTGAATTCGATCCAAATATAATTGAACATTAGCAAGTAGTTCTTCTTATTAAAAAAACGGGGTGTTCCAATTTGTGTTATTAGATAGTGATACTTTCATGCATCGTATTAGTAGGCCAGTCGTACCGCAGCGGCACGAAATGTGACTGTAAAACCGACTGGTTGTGGGTTCGATCCCAACTCGAGGAGATGAAATATTTAAATTTATTGATGAAATATTTATTTATTTAAATTTATATTTCCATTTCTTCGCTATGGTGTCGAGGTTAAGCGCGGCGTTGAGCTCTGCCAGTCGGCATGCAGTGCCTCCGGAATTCGACAGAAAGTGGGGCATGGAGTGTCTAAAACACTAGGTTCCCTCTGCCTACCCTGCTTTGTGCGGTAAAATAAAATATTTTTTTCAAATGTACTGAAATGTATTTAAAGCTGTTTAGGGCTAAGACTTATATCGTAATGTTATATAGTCTATAGCATTACTGAAAAATGCAGCTTTCATACAAATCATAAAAAAAGTAAATCGGAACAGTAGATCCAGAGATCTTACCGTTTAAACAAACAAACAAACTCCGATTTATTATATTAATATAGATATTTTTACGAGTGATATTTGAATTTCTTTTGCAAGTTATTTCTGGTCTATGTAAAAAAAAGCTTCCTTTTTTTCGCTTATAACATGGTGCACAGAGTTGTATGCACTCTGTGCCCCCTTCCCTGGTTCCACTCTATTCCACAATTTCAGCTCAATTTTCAAAACATTGCGTGTTGAGGGACTGAACTCATCGCCGTTCTTTCTCGAGCAGAGTGGGTAAATAAAAATAGTTGAAATATATTCATTCCCCCGAATAGAGATCGCACCCACAACCTCTGTTTAGAGTTAGACTCTTCCACAGCGCCTTTTATGTAATTTTATACAAATTATTAAATTATACTACCAAACAATTAAATCAGCTTCACGCTGTTACCGCAACATAGCAGGGTAGATAGAAGGAACTTGGTGTTAAAAGCACTCCGTTACCCACTTTCTGCCGAATTCTTGAGGCATTGCGTGTTGAATGGCGGAACGTCGCGCTTTGCCTCTACCCCACAAAGCGACGAATTTAAAGTATAAATATAAATAAATATTTCAACTCCTCGATTGGGGATCGAACCCACAACCAGTAGATTTTACGGACACACTTTGTGCTCCTGCATCACGACTGGCATCAAAAATTTATACAGAGATAGAGGAGAAATTATACTAAAAGGATTTAAATAATACAAAATCCTGTTGTTACATAATTATTATAATCCTTACAATCGTCGACAACCTCTACGTTTGAACCGCCACAATTCAACGATATCATGAAACGCTCACAATTTCTACCATATTATAATGTTTTTTATATTTTTTACTGGCGCGAGTTAAACGCGTAAAGCCACAGAAACGTAGATGTAATTATTGCTGCTTGCCTGAACTCAGACATTCGTATATTAAAGAGTTTTATTTGTGGAATGGTTATTTTTAATTGGAGTCTTAATTTTAATATTAATTTATATCTATTTGTATGAGTATGAGGCTATATAATGATATATACAATATACTTTATACTCGTGGTGCATGGGCACAAAATGTGACTATAAAATCGATTGGTTGCGGGTTCGATCCCTGATTGATGAAATATTTATTTAGATTTATATTTCCATTTCTTCGCTCTGGTGTTGAGGCAAAGCGCGGCGTTGAGTTCCGCCACTCAACGCACAATGCCTCCAGAATTCGGCGGAAAGTAGGAAATGGAGCGTCTCAACACTGTGTTCCCTACCCTGCAGCGTGCCTGTGGTTGCTTACCCTGCCTACCGTGCTGTGTGCGAGATGCAGCGTGAAGTTAATTTTACATTTCATTGGTTATCTTTATAAAATAAAAAACATTTTTTTTTGTAATAGAAGTAAAAGTAGCAGGTGAACTTAGAAATAAATATCTTTATATTTTTTATCGTTACGAATAACTATCATTAATTTTTTAAGATACACAACTTATTTTGATGCGGTTTTCGGTAACAGATACAGTAAAAGTAAATGAATAGAGACAAAGGGAAAGCTTATAATATATAAATTATATTATAGTAAAATTGAGAAAATGTAACATTTAAATTAAAATAATATTCACCCTTGTGCATTTTTGAACCCGAACATCGTGTTCAGTCATACATGACTCAACTGCGCCCCGATGGTGTCATATTATTAACATATGGAGTATTGTTGTTAATAATTTTGACACAGGATATGTGTAATGTATTTTATATTTGATCTTTAAACACTCGCATTCACTATCCAAAGAAATTGTACAAAAAAATATTATAAAAATTAAGAATAAAGAGCCGATATTTGTAATTATTTTCGACATTTGATACTTTTTTCTTTTAAGTTTAGTTCTACAAAGTTTATGAAATTTTTACGAAAGTGCAACGAAATGTATGAAATCTAACTGAATTAGTTTAGTTAGATCTTATACATTTCGTTGTAGATCAAGGGTATAGACTTAGAATTGGCCTACTAACTTTGTGGAGATATATAGAATTAGTGATGGGCAAGCTAGCTAGCTAGCTAATATTTATAATTTATGATAGACTAAGTGTAAAATGAGGAATCAGTTATTTTACTTGTTTTTATCTTCTGTGCCTTTTTACATATTCTAATGACAATTTCCTTTCGGAACTGTTCATTCTATTAGTTCTATTTCCACTCAGGGGAGTGACTTATTTCTATTTTTTTTCACCTTCTTACTAGAAAACAATTTTTTTCTTGTTACTACAAGAAAAAAATTGTTGACTTCTGCGTTTAAACATGTAATGTCTCAATAGATGAGACGTGGGAAACGGAGTGTTTAAAGTACC
Organism: Heliconius ricini; assembly: GCA_018231645.1. NCBI lineage: Eukaryota > Metazoa > Arthropoda > Insecta > Lepidoptera > Nymphalidae > Heliconius > Heliconius ricini. Next base: position 12,853 of record DVQM01000819.1, read on the forward strand.
CTCTGTCTAAACAGCTAAATGCGGAATTACGATTTTTCCGGTCCGTCCGGATTCCGGTCCTGGTTCATGGTACCGTAGATTAGAGTATATATGGTTTTAATTTCAACGCGAGATCTCCAAGCATTCCTCAGATAAAAGCTCTTCAGAGACAGATAGACCGAGTGGTCTTATAAGGGTCCCTATTTTCCTTTAAAGGTACGGAAATGATCCCCCCCCTAAAAAAAATTCCCCCTAAAAATGATCTGGCCATTTCTTTATCCAATTTTTCTTCACATATGTACATACGATCAGTGTATAACTCCTTTCTTTTTCAGTTTTAGGCATAAAACGACTAAAGCAGATCGAAACGATGTTCGTCTCGCGAAGGCTCCAAGGTCCAAGAACTCAGGGGTTAAGCGTGGAGACGCTCATAGATATGCTGCTGGTTTTATACGACGAGTGTTGCAATAGCAGCCTTCGGAGGGAAAAAGCAATTGCCGATTTTATTCAATATGGTAAGTGCGAATTCGATTTTTGTAGCATGATAGCCCTAGATTTGATTTTATTCAATAATAGTTTTTAGTTTTCATCAAACAAATCGGATGCACATTCACTATGTTTTAAATACTAGTAGCCGAAGTGATTTTAAACTCCTTTTTATACTTGTTTAAAAATACTTCCTTTTTCGCTATTTCATAAAATGTTATATTTCTACATGAAGTATGTTAATTAAACATATTACAAAAAAAAATAATAATCTTAATCTCTCATTGCAAATAAATAGACTGTAAACGAAAGTATAACGCGAACTTGAGATAGATACGAGATATTTCATACTTATAACGCTCTTTAATATATTTTCTATATTGAAACTGTTAAGCGAGACCGTCGTGTCAGAGTGGAAGTGGACACGACGGTTATGGGTTCGATTCCATCGACTCGCTTTGTAAATGAGACAAAACTCAGTGTTCAGTTTCGCCACTCAACGTGCAAGATCTCGAAAATCGGGCGGAAAATAGGGGACGGAGAGTCTTAATACTAGGTTCTGTCTGCCTACACAGCTTTATGCGAGATACAGCGTGAAGCCTAAAAAAAGAGGCCATTAAGTAAAACGTGTACTAAGGATAGATAATGCTATATTAGTTTCCATAAAGGGGAATACAAACGCTAATACCGTCGAACTTTTGACCCCCGCTCCTCTGTGGGATCAGTCCGATATGGATTAATACTATAGAATAGGATAGGATAGGATATCTTTCTTTTTTGTTGATACTATTTTAAAGTATTTTGTTACCGGTTTCAAATTCAAAACTTTTTCACAAGGCAACAGAAATGATGATTTAGTTAAAATTTTTCTCAAGTAAATTTTTCTTAAGTAATTATATAGTAAATTGAGCTTAACAAAGTTAAAAAACGTTTCTAAGCTTTTTTAAAAAATGTGGAAAAACGCCTTTAAAAAAAACACCAGGAGTTTTATTTTTTTAATATATATA
>DVQM01000820.1:0-14322 GCA_018231645.1 Heliconius ricini
CAAACAGGCTTCAGTATAACATTGTATATAAGAAGCTTATTGTCGAGGCTCAATTTGCTGTAACGCCCTAGTGTCCAATGAAGGTTTTTGTAGTGAAAGTGTAGCTAAAAGTGGGCTAAAAGTTAAACTGTAACTGTTCATCAGCTAGTTAAAAATGTAGTTTTTATGTAAAATTTCACTTAATATATAATTATATTAATCAAAAACGACGTTTTACATTAAAAACATATAAAACAGTTAAAGATACAGATTTATTGCAAAGAATTATTCTTTTATTATAAGTTAGATATAGATTGCTATATAATTTTCGCAGGCTAACTAATATCCTGAGTTCATTCAAATGACGATAACTTTTTTAATGAACCGATTATGATAATAACAAACTTCATAATAAATGACATAACAATAAAAAATGTTAAGCCGAGTTAAAAAAAAGCAATTGGTGAAAGTTTTAAGTAAATCAGTTTAGTATTTTCGGAGATTAGCGTGATCATACATACAGACAAGAAATTATAAAAATATTTTAGCATTCTATTATTCTTTTTAAGTGTCGTTTTATGCATTTCAGTCAAAATAAACAAATTTACAGACAAAATATTTTTACTTTTTTATTATATATAGAGATTATGTTATTATTAACATATGCTATACAAAAACAAACTCGGCAATGGTTTGGTTTCTCTTAATATGGCGTTCCAAGCGTGCCAGTTGAGCACAAAATCAGTTGGAACAAACTCGACAATCATACTAACTTCGTACAGTTTCATTAATTTCATTTTAAGTAGCCAAGAAATTGCAATATTATCAAAAATTTGTCCTTAAAACACCAGTCGAAAATATTTTAGGGTTCCGTATCTATCCTATCCTGTAGCTATCCGTACGTATTGGCACTTGTACTTGACAATAGATAAAATAGATGACAGACATGAGATTCAAATGATTGATAATGTATATGAAATAAATAATTACTATAAAAATAGGGAAAAGAAGTGAATTTAATTTTATCAGATAAAAAATAAAAAAATAAATTATAAAATTATAATTTATCTATAGTACCTGCACACCGCCACGACGTAATACGTCAACGCAACGGTCCACGGACCACCGCATAAGCTTAATTATGGTCCGCGAACGATTTTAATTTTACGACTGGGGATGGTGACGCGAAGTTTTTGTTGGATTATCACAGGTATTTTTATTATACCTACATGCATAGTGGTGCTACCTGCTACCAGGAATGATATAAAAGTCGTCCTTGATCAAGAAAAGTTTGGGAATCCCTGCTCTAGACACTGCTTTTGCCCAAATTATATACTAGACAACATTAAATAAGCACATTGCACAAATACCATCCATACTTAAATACTTGCATACTCGTATATATTATAAAATAAATTCGAAACTAAACGGGCTTGGGCCACAGTAACCATTTTAATATATTTAATATATAATTAATTGAATTTAGATAGAAATAGTCCTTACACTACATCATCGGTATAATAAATTCTTTACAAGATTTCATAGATCCAAAATTACCCACCCCACGAGCCGCGCGGTGTTCGTAGTAACGGATGGTTGATGCTTGTGTCAATTTTCATACATTTTCGGCCCACTACTAAAGGTTTTGCAGCTATAGCTGTTGTTTGTAATTAATGTATATTTTTGCATGATCTTTATATGAAATGTTATTCCAATTGGATCAGTCAGTGTTTACTTACGAATTTGTAATATAGGTATGGATAACGTGAGAAGACACTCCTTTATATAATAATAAAGGAAATTTATTTATATTATCAGTTAACAACTCAACAGACTAAGTTATCAAAAACCATAAAATGTTTTCAACATTTGGACCACGATGCACATAATTACTGAACTGTTGATCTTGCATTATCTTTAACAATTACCTTGTGGCCAATTCCCACTAGTATCTGAATAGTGGGCGTTGGCTAGTGCATTTTATTAAAAATAATAAGAATCTTTGAAGTCCCCTTGATAGTGTTCTGGAAGAGTAGCGCATATCTCTATTGACTTACAGTGAACCGAGCGAGGCGCTTCTTCCATGATCGGAGACCAGATTCCCACACAAGATAGAGCACTTCTCGGTCAAAATTTACGTCCCAGCCATCATGCGTGATCGCAAATGAGAATGCAACTGCAGAGTGCGCTTCCGCCATCTTCACTTACAACCTGCAACTAAACTTAACATTAAATACCTATCTATTAACTAAATAAGTATTCGCATTGCAAATGAAATTCAGTTCTCTTAAAATTTATTACCAAGTGTAATTCAAATGTTACATATTTCATTTTGATAATACAATATATAAACACAACAATTGTATAATGAAAATGAACATTCATCTATTCAAATATTAAAATAAATTAAAGAGTAACACTAAAGAATAATTTTATTTTATTTATTTAATTCATTCTGGTATCAAGGCAATGTGCAGCATTGAATTCTGCCACTGCCAGAATCTGACAAAAAGTAGTAAGCTAGTCACTATTGAGTAACCTAATGTCAAGACACACCATTCCATCTGACTACTCTGTTGTGTGTGGAATACAATGTGAATGTGATTTGTAAATGTTGAATATAAATAAATACTTAAGTTTATTAAATATGTTTCAAAAATGTTAAAATAGAGTTATCAAACCACTATCAAACTTTATATTTATTTTATAGAAAAGCTAATTTATTTCAAAAACATATTATTGTATGTGCTTATCACTTCAAGTTAATTTATTTATTTATTTATTTTAATTTAACACATCGTACACTAACAATTTAAACAGAAAAAAGAATACAATTAACAACAAAGTGTCGCCGCAATTATAGGCGATGACGACAAGCATATTTTACATCTACAATACTATATTTAATATATTTTTTTTAAAAAACCAAACTAAGCATACACTTTGAGAAAACTTATACATAAAATTTATCGATAAAATACTTAATTTAAACAATAAGAACTTTAACAAATAATATATTGTTATTTTAAAAAAAGAAAAACAAATGTAAATAATTAAAAGACATGAGCAGTCACTTAGATCTCAGGCACTTTAATATTAAATGACAAAATGTGTTTTTTATCAAAAAAAATGTCAAGGCTACCTTCCTAGATATTGAAGTGAAGATTATTACAATGCTATTCAGAGGAGAAAACTTTCCTAGATTTGTTGCAGACATAGTTGAAGCGAAAATATTAAATTTACCTTGCCTAGGTAGTCTTCTTGGGGCTGACACACGCACTAAAGTTAGCTAGTGAGTTGTGGACAGTCTATTCATCAATTAACTACATTATGCAGGAATAAGCAGTCTAGAAGGAATCTTCTATTGTATAACGAATCCATATTAAAAAAGGTTAGTCTATCAGTGTATTGAGCTAATGTTTTACTTAGATTACACTGATATGGGAGATGCCAAAGAAATCTCTTTTGTACACTTTCAAGTATTTTTACATAAACATCATAATGTGGATTCCAAACGACACTACAATACTCGAAACCACTACGTACTAATGCATTATAAAGAACAATTTTAATTTCGGGATTTTCAAAATCTTTACAATTTTTCAAAACAAAGCCTAAATTTTTAAATGCTGCCAAAATTATTAAATTACTATGGTGTCACTGTGCGTATTTAGTCTTAAAACAATTACATAGAAGTATGAGACTTGTTTTATAATATCAGTATCAGCGGCCTTGCAGATAACAACAACCAGTAGGAAGTGACAAAATAGAGAGATGAGATGTTTTAAATCTGTTATGTACAAAGTTCTCTACTTATTATTAAACTTATCGGTAATCAAATCATCAGCTACAAATATATCAAGATTTTCTAATGAACCTTGTACAAGCACTTATTGACATTATATAGATTGATATTTATGAATTCACAATATTTATTTTTTTTGAAAAAAGTAAAACTTGTTAGCTGGCGCTGTGAACATAACTAATTATAATGAATTTTTAGTGGACAGCTTTTTACAGAACACCAAAAACATTCGCATAGTGAACGCAACGCACACATTCGCAACGGCGCACGCACACCGCCAGGCGGTGTCAAAGTCTAATCCGAGAGCGCGAGTAGCGACAGCGTTCTACATATTGTGGTATATACGTGGACCCAGATACTGCTCGCCTACTCGGTTACAAAAAGATATTTCTGAAAATATCTTACGTTAGAGGTGTTCTATTGTAGCAATTCAAATGCATCATCCGTATAAATAACGGATATTTCGCTTAATTAGAAAACTTAAAAATAACAATAAAGCATATTAAGTTACGTTAATAAAAACGACTAATTACGTACTTATTATATAGTTATTTAGGAAGTCATTATTACTAACCTGTATTTGGTGATGTAGATTTTATACCAACTATGGACACTTAGAGCGAGAAATAGTTACGTGGGTACTGAAATAACAGTACCTAGTTGGTTATTATTTATACACCTGTTACCGACATACTTCTGCTATTTTCACTTCTACTTGGATTCAATGAAAATAATTACAGTAAAATAGTTTGGATAATGAGCAAAGAGCACAAAATTCGAGACAGCGTAACACTAGAGAAGTACGTCGCAAGTGTTGTGTATCGCTGTCGGCCGTCGGCGTGCTGCGTCCGTCGGACTTCGCAAAGACAGTAGCGCCGAGCGCGCTCCGCTCTGCAACAACTAAACATGGCTTCACAAGCGCACCAAGCCACCAATGCCGTGTGGGCGTGTGACAGTTGACAACCTGTGACACACACCGTGGTGTTGCTGCTCTTAAATATTCTTTCTTGTTAAGTTAATAATGATACTTATTTTAATAACAAATTTTATTGTCATAGAATTACAATACAAGCTCATCGAAACCATCTACACGTTCACGAAGTACATCTGAGATCAAGTTATGAAATTTAAACACTAAACGTAAATCCTTGGCTAAATGACTTTCTTCACAATGTTTGCAATTGCTGTAATAAGCAGATCTCGTTTGCGCGAGTTCCGGAGAAGTAGCGCAATAGATTATTGTACTTGCGCCTTGTTTCTAAAATAAAATATTATTATTTATAAGCATTTATTGCATTTCAAATTGATAATATACTTATTAAACTTACAATGCTCTTGGAAAACGGTGACATTATCGTATATAGCGCTTCATATGGCCACCAGTTCTGGCATAATCCAGTTTTAATGAAAGAACCAGGGTGAGCACAAAATACTGATTTACGTGAGCCTTTCCATTGACAATTCAAATAATGCATTAGCAATATACCACAGAACTTAGATATGTTGTACGCCTTGATAGAAGTATATTTGCTTTGAGGTAATGAAATGTCCTCCAATAGAGGGCGAGGTGAAAGCATTTTAAGATGTCTGTAATGCAGATGATGGATTAGCTTATAATATTCGTATTAAGGTATGAACGAATCAATAGACGTGAATCTTGAAATGTATAAAATCAAAATTTCTAATTGCATTATTCCATTATAATATGTCAAAAGAGTAAAAATATTAAGTTCTAAATTAAAAAGTTATTTTCCTGTTAGAATTTATTATTGCTGGTTCTGTCCAATTTGGTTTTTACAAGCTATAAAAGCATCATCGGCCTTTCAGCAGGTTGTCTCTTGGTGCGTCAGGCATATTAACGGCATAATTTTATAGAAATTTCGGCAAAGCCCCTACCTATTATTATTTGACACATAGTAACGAACAGATATTATCGCACTATCTAGATGTTTTAAGTTAACTTGGACTTCTATATATTATATAAGTACTATCTAATTAATGTACATTTCTGTGTGAAATAAGGAAAATTTATTTTATTTTAAACACATAATACACTACTCGGAATTTGCAAAAATATTAGAAAAAAATAACATTTTTATTAAGTTATGCCGACGGGTGATATAGATATTGCGTTTAGAAATTACTGTAAAATACATAAGGTTCTCAAAAAAATATTATTTTAAAGCAATTATTTGTTTATACTACATAAAACTTAGAACCTGTGTGACTCCGAAGAGGTAATCACAACACGTGCGTCGGAAGCAAGAATGTTTCTAATACATTGTAGTAAATAATATTGACTCAAAAAATTTACTTGAAAAATTGTTTCAAGTCTGTCCTCAGTCAAAGTCCAAGGTATTCCAAAAATCGCAGCGTTTAAAATTACTATATCAATTTTTCTGAAAAGAGAAAAAACTGCATTTATGATGTATTATTATAAATATACATATGTAATAATGATGATTGTAACGGTTAATAAATTTATTCAAACTGTAGTTTGTGTTCTGAATGAAGACGAAAGTTGGTAAATGTTGTAATAATTATTAACCTTTGTTCTTTGATTATATTGTCAGCACAACGCCTCACAGATGCCAGTGACCCTAGATTGAGTTCATATGTAGTCACAAGATCTATGTTGGTACAAACATTCTTGGCTACTCGGTTAGCCTTGTACACATTGCGACAAGCCATGACCACTTTACAGTCGCGTTTGTTCAAACATCGAGTAATTTCTGTTCCAATTCCGCCACTAGCACCGGTTACTAAGCAAGTTTTACCCGCTAGGTTTAAATCTTTCACCAACTGTAGAACACGTTGTTAGTTTTTTGTTTTATTTAAAAATATATAGTATTAAAATCGAAAATTATACCATTAATAAAATTCTAATATTATTAGTATATTGAACAGGTTCAATTAGAAGTTAGGACACTTGTTTACCGTTTCAGCGGGAGGACCGAGCAAGAATCGATAATCAGTAATAAGTCGAACAAATTGTTTCAATATGTGTACTTTATTTTCTTGCCATACAATTTCACAAGCATTTCTTTTACTTAAAATTAAATTAAACATATTCCTGTAACTTAAAAAAAACATTCATATTTTTATTTAATGTATCTCCTCCTTCGATTATAGCGAAGCATATAAACAGTAATAAACTTACCAAAAATTAAATCGTTTATTAATTACTAAACAAAACATGTCTACACATAAATAATATGTTAAATAATTAAATTACATACGTATATATTTATGTATATATGTATCTTATATCCCATTATTATCACATTTTAAAAACTAAAGAAAAAAGAACAATGTCTTTGTGTAAAATTTTAACCAGCCAGTACGCATCAATGATTTGTGACGACTATTAATTTTACATTTATTTTTATAGATTTATTATTATTTATTATAGATTTTGATAGCTTTTTTCTCAAAAATTATCACATTTTAAATTTGAATCAAAATATAAAACATTTGAATATGTCAAAGGTCAATAATATACAAAAAAAAATTATTTACCTACCGTTAGCTATTTGTAAAAGCTAATGTTTTACCGTAGTACTTTTTAAAGAAAGCAACTCTAATCTAATCTTGTGCCTGTAATTATTATATGAATAATCTTAGTTATATCGTAATAAGCACGGAGATATCAGAAATGTTTTGATTATATTAAAATGTATACTAATTGAAATTTACTTTACTCGTTTATATGTTATATTATTAGTTGTTAGTATTACAACACTAGTCTCAAAATTGTCAGTTTGACAAGTGCCCCGTGTGGTGCAATCAAACTCTTGTCTCTTTAACTTAAAGCAATAATAACTTTAATATAGTTTTAAGATCTTTCCTATTTAATGACATTAGCTTTAGTAGTTTGTTAAATATATTACATTGTTAATGTGGAATTATTAAAAAGAAAAACTTCCGTTATGATGGCTGGTTCAGCGTTAAGAAGGCTAATGGCCGAGTACAAACGTAAGTTCTGTTTACATATTAACCAGCAAAACTTTAAAATATCTTTCTTAATTATTAAATACCGAGCAACGTACAATATAAAAAGTATTAGAGAATTATATTTAGATAATGTTTCTTATATTTAATGTAATTCATAATTAATGTGGTAATTATTGTTAATGTTATTTCTTAATTTGATGTCTAATTGAACATAAATCTAAATCTCTTATTTCCTATTTTATACATTTTTACTGGGACCCACTCATAAAATCATCGAAGTCTCAAACACACCATGCCAGAGGGCAAGATACTATCAGCTCATTCAGCAGGATTCCAGGGCTGTATGCGAGGCAATTAAGGAATTATTGACGGTAGTTTGACATAATAATTATGTCAACTGATAGACAAATGTCGATGTCACCTCAGTCTACCTGTGACCACGGACTATTGTAAAGTGTTCAAAACATTGGGTTTCCAAAATGTATAATCTTAACCTGGTTTATATAGTTTCATTTAAAATGTGTAATAATCGTGAAAATAAAAGAACTTATTTTTTTATTTACTATACAAATACTTCACCCCAAACCTGCCAATTATACTTCAAGATCCCACCCTGCCAACCCTACATCATTTTAGCAAAGCTGGAATTTTTAGTATTATTAATCCAATATATAGTGAGGACCGTATGTGTACTCACTGACTTGAAAGTGGGGACCTTTCAGAAGTAGTTCCAACTAAAATGATGTAGATCTGGCCGAGCTGGGATCTAGGTCTATTACCCAAGTCCTGCAATAATAAAAGTTTTGAAGTAAACGAAATGTTTCCCATATACACACATTCTTAGGAACATAATTCCAAATTCAAAATCATTTACTAGAACATTTTTTCCTACTCATAAAAGTAAAAAAGTAAATTCCACAATTATACAATACTAGTGACACTCACAGCTTTGCTTGAACAACAGTTATTAATTTACTAATCTGTTTTACTTTCATTTTCTAATAATAATATAATTTTAAAAGTCTATATGTATATTGAAAATGAAAGTTAAGTTCAGTTTCAGCCAATTCAATAAAACAATTTTTTATAGCAATTTTGTTGAGCAACATTCTTTAAAATGGAATAATTTTTGTATTTATAAACTAATTGATATAATAAAACACTAAATGTTAAGGGAAGCTTGCTTAGCTGTTTCTGAGATTATACACATACAAATGCAAAGACAATCAGACAAAAATTTAAAAAATCATTGTTTTTGGTTTTAATATGTTATTAAATGCCACCAATACAACTTTTTCTTATATCTTCTACAAGTAAAAATTATATAGACTTATTTTAAAAAGTAGAGATAACTTTTGAATGAATCTGGCAATAAATTAAATTGATTGTATTCACTTTTTATATGTATAGCTGTATAGCTTTAGTAAATATTTAAGATATTTCATACTATATAATTTAGTATGTAGAAAAAATAATAACATATAAAAATGAAATAATAAATTATAAATGATAATATTAAAACTTATTTTCAGAACTCACATTGAATCCTCCAGAAGGCATTATAGCAGGACCTGTAAATGAAGAAAATTTCTTTGAATGGGAGGCTCTGATAACGTTTGTATTCAATTAAACTGACAACTACAATTTTTTCATATAAATTAGTCACCATAGTAAATTGTAATATGAGAAGATTTTAATTAATTTAAAAAGATGTTAGTGAGACATGACCATGTAAAACATATTTCTGAGTGTCAGAAAATGTGTCTCATTTATTAATTAAATTAAATTAGCTCTTGACAGTTACAACTTAATAGAATGGTTAAATTTAAATTAAAAAACAATGGATGCAGATAGCATATTAAAAGGTTATTTTTCCATTTTTGTAATGGATAGAGGGACGATGTTCCTCACGCCCATAGGATTTACCGTCTTCCTAGACTCACCCTGAGTGGTTTGAAACTAGTTATATTGCCGAGCACCAAGCGGCGGTAACCTGAAAAATACTGTCTTACTAGGAAATGACCAACACATCTCGTAACCTCGTGGTCTTGTTCCTCGAAAATAGAGATTCTGATTTTATTGTCCAGACTAAGAGAAAGATCATGTCTATAAAAAATTACCAAATTCTATGATGCACCATGTGCCATGGATGACTGAATCATTAACTTTAGCGACAATCTCAGTGGACTTGGCAAACACATTTGAATATCCCTTTTTGCGGAACGGGCGTCACCATGCAAATGATAAGATTATCGTTTTGACTCTGGGAAAAATATGAGCAATTTTAAACCCTCTTAAGACAAAATTAAACTATTGACTTGCAACACCTACGATATCAATGTCTAACAGTTTTAAGGAACTTGACACAAAAATGAATGTCAAAAGTGCAGGACACCATCACAACACAGAATGCCTCCGGAAAAAACAATCCAGACCAGGTGAAATATGTCCTACGCGTTTGGAACATAAGATGGTTCCAAGTTCTAACAGAACGTGAAATATCAACTTTTTACTCTGTTAGGGAACTCTGATAGTAGATAATTTGAAACAAAAAAAACGACTTCAAACAATAAACTAAAAAGTCAGAATTAAATTTATTGAACATAAAGTAAAATTAACTTTGATTTGGCCAAACCAAAGTAGAGCGGCGGAGAGAGAAGCATTTTAAAGTCGATGTCAAGTTAATGGTAGAAGTGTTTACTAATCAAATTACGAAACCTGCTTATTTTTCTTGGCACTGACTTCAAAATTTAAAAAAAAATCTTTATATATTTATTTTTAGAAATATTGTCTGAAAATATATCCTCTATCCTATTTACAATGGAAGGTGCAGTTTTCAAGATTGTGGTAGTTAAAAAGGCATTAAGCTTATGAGTATGAATTTGACTTTTAAAACCTGCAGAAGGCCTTTGACTGTGCGCCTCGTCAGTATGACGGTGGGCATTGCGATCCAAAGGGATCCCTGAGGCTAATATTGAGATTGTCAGAGATATGTACCACGATTAAGCTTCTATGGTTAGGAATACTGTTGGCGACGCTAAAGTCTTCCAGATTACAGTAGTTATTTACCAGTGCTCGGCTCTTAGCCCGTTGTAATTCGATGTGTTTTCGATGTGATTCGATGTGTTGTAGTGCTCGAGACTATCTCGGCTCACATCTAATACCTGATGTATACCGATGACATTTAACCACCAAGTACGTTAATAGGCAGACCCTGGCATAAGAAGAAGAAGAAGATAGCAATTCATTCACACCTCAGTGCTCAATCTTTTGCAACATAGTCGCGTCAGTCAGTGCACTTGTCGTTAACAAAGGATGTCGTTAACATTTTGTATTGGTATCTCAGATAGTGTCTTTGACGAAATAATTAGTCTAATTACTTGTGTATGTTTAAACTTAGATAATTTTAGACTTAATTACTACGATCTATGACGGTAACCTTCACCAACAATTCAATTTTGTTTACTTTATTATTTGTACAATTTTGCTTACAATAGTGCTTATTTATTAATTAAAACTAATACGTTCCAAATATAATTCTTTATGCACAGCGTCATATTGATCAGTTTAATTATAATTTTTAGAACAGTTAAAAAATGTCGTTTTTATCTTAAATTTCACTTGATATTTGATTACATTAATCGAAAACGACATTTTACTAAATACATATATAACAGCACCTTCAAAACTAACAACTTCAAAATACAGATTTATTACTAGCAATTATACATTTATTATAAGACAAATGATGCCTTGAGTTCTTGCAAACGACGAAAACTTTTTTAATGAACTGATTTTGTTGAAATAATTTTAACTCACTTTAAAAGTTAAGCGGAGTTAAACCAAAGCAATTGGTGAAAATTTTAAGTACATCGGTGAAGTAATTTCGGAGATTAGCGTGATCATACATACAGATAGACAGACAGACTGACAAGGAATTGAAATATATATATATTTACTTTCAAGACAGAGACAATGTCGTTTTGCAGTTGTACGAATAATAAGAAAAAACCAAGGTAATTACATCATATCACACATGTGGTAAATATAATAATATCGTTTTCAGAGGACCCGAAGGCACTTGCTTCGAAGGAGGTATATTTCCAGCCAAACTGGTGTTTCCGCCAGACTACCCCCTGAGCCCCCCCAAGATGCAGTTTATTTGCGAGATGTTTCATCCGAACATTTATGCGGACGGGCGCGTGTGCATCTCCATCCTGCATGCGCCGGGCGACGATCCCATGGGCTACGAGAGCAGCGCTGAGCGGTGGTCGCCCGTGCAGAGCGTCGAGAAAATCCTGCTGTCCGTCGTCAGCATGCTGGCCGGTACGAGCCACAGACACTCCCTTGCTTCTTTGAAAACTGTCACTTTTTGCCTTGTCTTTATTTTGCTGTTTTTTGTGATATTTCTGATGAAACAATTTCATCTTTTTTACTTATTAATATATTCTTTAAATGTCTTAACGTAAGGTCATAGTTTCTTAGTGACTGACGGCTCGCGTGCGGTGCGGTGCGGTCCGGATATTTTTGCAAGCATACATAATATGTAAAATGTTTTGAAAAATTATTTAGAGCCCAATGATGAGAGCGGTGCCAACGTAGACGCAGCTAAAATGTGGAGGGAAGACCGCGAGCAGTTTAACAAAATAGCAGAGCGTATGGTCCGGAAGACGCTGGGCCTGCCGCCGCCGGAGTAACCCCGGCCGCCGGCCAGTCGCCCGGGATAGTGCCTAAATACACTTATTACATTTATTTAGAGTACTGTAGTTTAATCGCTAGGAAATTATACAATATTAAAGTAGTACATGTTTAGCTAAGTTTGCTGACACCCTGTCGAGAGAGACAGAGAGAGAGACAGAGAGATGCCTTATTAAATGTCATATGCGTTATACGGTACAGGTGAGTCTTCATGTACACACTGTTTTCTTATATAATCGGTACAGAATGGAGCTATAATCTTACATATTGTTTTCCTTGTTTAAAGTTGATAGTTAATATTGAGAATGGTCCTCGATGCCGCGCGACTGACACCGTATATAATATATTTACAAATGTTATATTTTTATATCGTAAAATGAAATAATTGAAGCCACAGCAATCTAAGAATAAATAAGTTTTAATAAACGTTATGCACCATTGTGTTTTATTTACAAAAAAATATCCAATGATACAGAAGAAAACTAGGATATTTTGTGAATGAATTGAACCAATTTATAAACGACAACGTTTATAAAATGGTTCAATTGAATAACTACAAAAGTTTCACAAACAGTAAAAAATTGACCCTGTATATTGAATATATTTGCAAAAGAGCAATAAAGCTCCCTTTAGTATATCTAATAGAACATGAAACTATACTTATAAAATTATTGTCTGTCTGGTTGCACACGCACATCTTCTGAGCTACTGGACCGATTTGAATGAAACTTGTTGTGTAGTCGTTAGGTCTGGGCAGGATCTGAGCTACATTTGATTCAGTGGTCCATAACAAAAGTTGTTCAGGCAGGCTTATCACGAGCATTTTCCAATGAGATATAAAAATAGAAGATCTGGAACATCTGATGAACAACCGTAACAGTCCAGCTAAAGAATAAGAAAGAAATGTAATGCCCCTTTAACAAAAGTTGTTGAGCGTGATAAGCACTTTGCAGTTGCTTATAAATAAGTCCTAATAAGGCATATAAATAAGTCCTAATAAGGCAAATTTTGCAATCCCTATTTGGCTGTTTGCGAGGACGCGGCTGATGTATTTTAAAAAAATATTTAGCTATACGGTATTTAGGTAGACGGACGCGTGCATGGCAAGCGGAGTTATTCCCGCCTAAACTCTGACTCTGATCATAAACCTTGAAATCTTGAGTTTATTTTACCATCATACAAATTGAAAGATTCAGCCAATTCAGTAAAACAGTTGTATAAAATAACTGATAAAGCAATTAGTAAATTTGTCGAACTAGGTACTTTAAATTGCTATAACTTTGTTATTTATAACCGATTGTAACGAAACAAACACTAAGTGTCAACGGAAGCTTACCAGAATCCAATCGTCAAAACTGCATTTAAATCAGTTAAGCCGACTCCGAGATTAGCGTGAGGAAACGCACAGATACACAGACAAAAATAATAAAAAAACATTGTTTTGGGATCTATTATAACATAACTTAACTTAGCTTCACGCTTTATCCCTAGCGGGGCAGTCAGAGAGAAAGAAGCGCCAAACGCTACGGTATTATACTTGAGATTTGGGGGTGCAAGAAGAAGGCTTTATCGCAGTGACCCCTGCCAGCCCTTACGAGGGCTGCAACATTCCATCCGCCACGTGCACCTCGAGAGAGCGCACTCATAGGGCGTCCCCCCAAGGTCACGCGCACCAGTGCGTCCCCGCTGGTGTGTTTAGTGGCGACGAATGCGGCGTTGGGCACCGCCATCCAACACGCCATGTCCGGAACTGCGGGAGGTGGAAGAGCTACAAATACGGTACCGCGGAGTGTCAGAGCTGGGATGGAAGAAAAGATGAATGATTTATTAGATGTGATGAATGATAGAAATTTGGATGTCGTTTGCGTGACTGAGACCAAGCGAAA
>DVQM01000821.1:0-14316 GCA_018231645.1 Heliconius ricini
ACAACCAGTCGGTTTTACAGTCACACTTCGTGCCGCTGCGCCATGACTGGCCTCTTAAATGTAAAATTACATGTAATTTTTTATATGTTTTCCTAAATAAAAATCTATTGTTTACTCATATACATATTATAACACTTTTATTATTTTCTTCAGGTGGTAGACCTATACAAGATAATCATCATAAGCATGAATTGAAAATGGTCCAAAGTGCTGCCTTTACTGACCCTGATGACACCAGTGCATGGTTCTATCAAAGATGGTTATTAGGTAACATAATATTAAAATAACAGTACACATGATAAAAAAAAATGTAAAAAAAGATATATAGTGCAAGAATGAATTTTAGAGTTGATTATATTGGAGGAAGTTCACATAAAAAGTCTGAGAATCCCACAAGGCATGTATAAGGAGGTTAATAACAGTGGATGAGATACCAAGCGGGAAGCTAAAATATTATATATTTTGAATAATTATATTGTAATTTATAATATTATATTATATATCATTTTAGATTATTTTTGCCATCATCATTTTACTATAATTGTGTTTAATTTTTCTAACTTTAGGTGCAGTCAAAGTCACCATACAACCAGTTGTTTTTTGTATAAGTCTATCAAAAGCAACAGTAGCATGGAGTAAAAGTGTATCAAGAGAATATATAAAAAAAAATGTAAAAATACTCTTAGATGGTTTAGAAGTTGAAGGTGAATGGATATCTGCTACTGGTTATGAGTATGATGATTTGTGGATATTGGAACACAATGTAAAATCTATTGATGGAGAAGTTAAGGTTTGTAAATTATTTATGTTATTCTCTTTTTGCATGTTAATCAAAGTATTGTTTAACAATATATTAATGTTATTGGATAAAAATAACTTTCAGCTTGAACATATATTCCCAAATGAAAAAGAAGTAATTATTTGTGATAAATATGAACCCAATATGTATGTTGGAAAGAATGATATCAATTTTCAAAACCAATATTCTAAGCCAGTTGTGGAGGAGCTAAATGAACAACTTGAAGCATGTAGACAACTCCTGGCTCTAGAACCAGACAATAGATGTAAGTGGTTACAGGAAATTTAACTAAAAATACTATATTGGCATGGCATGGTGCGATGGGGCCGTTTGGGAATGTTTGTCTAGTTGTGAGCTAGTTACCCACTCTATTTACACACAGGGATATGAATTTATTATTCAGCTACGGTACGAAATGTCTTGAAAATGAGACAGGCAAGGCAAGTGGTGTAAATACCAGATTCCATCTGCTTAATCTGATAAATGCGAAAAAGTGCCTGAGGCTGAAAAAAAATAACTACACATGTAGTTAAATATGTCTGTCTATATGTAATGAGCATACAAACTAAACATAAATATGTAAAATATCACAAAATTGTATTAATTTAAATATGCTTAGCAAATAAGTTCAAATGTCAATAATAAAATAAGTTTTTTGTTTTTCTTATTCTACAAGAATAAATTATCATTGCTATTTTATTAAACTATTTCAGGGACATTACTCACAACAACTGTTTTCTTACATTGTATCAATGCTAACCTGTATCATAAAGAAGTAATAGATAACCTGAACACATTAAAAGAATTAGACATTCAAAGAACTGGGTACTACAGCGACTTGATAACTAAATGGAGCATTGAGAACCAGCTGTCCAACCACTATAAAAATGTTTCAACAGAATATAAAGTACAGTTTAGTGAGAGAATAACAAGTCTACCTCATATACAATATTATAGTTTTTGTAAAATTGTGGACCTGTCCAATCAAAACTTGACTTCTATTATACTACCATCATTAGTTAAACTACAACATTGTAAGGTAAGGTAAAAACTGATTTGTAGAAAGAGGAAGTGGTGTTAAGAGAGTCTATTAGAGTAGGAAATTGAAAATAATTAATTGTCTCTAGTGGAGATTGAACCTGCAACTATTGCGCTCTCAATATATGTAATATAATTTACATTGAACAATTATTTTTTATCTAGAGCACACTTTTTTTGGGAAGCAAGAGACTAAAACTTATTCATTATATGTAAATTAAATAAATACTACTTATAATAAAATCATAATATACTAAAACTAACTCATATCTTACTTAACATACACAGAAGATATGTGAAAAAATCTATTATAAAGAACATTTATTAATAATGTAAACAATATTTTTTTAAAATTTTATTCAGGCTAATCTTAGAAGCTGCTTAACCAATTTAAAGAGTTTTTATTATTGTATTTTGGATGACTTTCCTTAACATTTAGTGTTTATTTCAATTGGTTCATAAATAAAAAAATATGTCAACATAAAAAGTTGCATAAGATAATATTGCCACAAAATAAGTTTTATTGAATTGGCTAAAACTTTAGCGATATATGGATATTGTCTTTAAAATGAAAACATTATTATATCACGAAAGTAATTCGGATGAAGAAATAAATAATTCCGTAGTACAAGTCGGCGAAGCCGAGGGTTTCTAGTCTATACTTATAATAAATTGGTAGAAAAATTGTTTCTGTATATAGAAAATATTTAAAAAAAAATAGCCAGGGAGTAAAAGGATAAAAAGCAGAGGCCAGTTGTGGCGCAGCAGCATGAAGTGTGACTGTAAAATCGACTTGTTGTGGGTTCGATCCCCACTCAAGGGGATAAAATATTTACTTAAATTGACATTTCCATTTCTTCGCTCTGGTTTCGAGGCAAAACGCGGCGTTGAGTTCTGCCACTCAACACGCAATGCCTCCAGAATTGGGGCTGAAAGTGGGGAACGGAGTGTCTTAACACTAAGTTCTATATATGCCCCTACCCTGCCATGTGCGGGATACAGCGTGAAGCTGATGTTAAAGGATAACTAACAGAATCCATTTCCAACATTTTTGGATTTTTTTGTCTGTTTATGTGATCGATCACGTATCATGTAAAAAGTACACAATAAATTTAAGCAACTTTTAAACATAAAAATTACAAGTAAATCAGAGTAAATTTTAGTTTTTATTTCATTGTAATCGCTTCATTCTATCAAAAGATATAAATATTTAAGATTTCAAGAAGTTTATATTTGAGATAGTAGAAATCGATACAAGTAACGCTATCTATTGACAACAAGTAGTAGATACCAACGAATCTTGATAATACATAAAACATTGTGTGGATTTAAATACTAATTACGACGGGAGGAATATTAATCAGTTTAATACTTTAACACAACACAACGTTTTCGGTTAATATAATTTTATGTTAGGTAAAATTTAATATAAAAAAAATTAAATCTAGCTCAATTAGTATTTATTTAACACAGTGATAAAGATAAAGAATGATATAATATTCAAAGAAATATTTAGAATAGTCACACTAGCGTGAGGGAACCTAGCGTTAAGACACTCCGTTGCCCATTTTTCGCTGTATTCTGGAGGTATTGCGTATCGAGTGACGGAACTCAACGCCACGCTTTCCCTCGACACTAGATCAAAGAAAATGGAAATATTTAATTTCCTCGAGTGGTAATCGAACTCACAAACTGTCGCTTTTATAGTCAAATGTGACCCTGCGCTACGATTGGACCATAAAAAACATTGATAATGTGAAACTTTATATTTTTAAAATATTTTTTTGTTGAAATACTTAATTTCAAGATCATAATTGCTAATTCTTGCAATAAAGAGAAATATTCTTTGTTTACAAAATAAATTCTGAGCAATTAACTAATATATAAAATATTTTTGATTTCAGGAACTGAATTTATCTGGTAACAATTTAACCACGCTAAAAGGATTTCCTAATTTAAACTTACAAAAATTAAATGTACAACACAATCCCAATTTAAAGTGTGAAGAGGTTGCTATATTTAAAGAAAAACACAAAAACTTTTTTGTAATATTTTAATTATATAGAATCTATTTATAAATAAATATCTAGTAATTTACTACAATTGTTTTGGAAGTATGATTTATTTGTCGGTGATAGAACCTAGGGGCTATTTGCACAAATTATTATTTATATGCTTTGAAAATGTCATTATAGGTTTATACATAATATATTTTGTTACAAGTGCTTCTTTGTTGAGCCAAATGACTACTTCTATAACTTACATTTTTAAAAACTACATTTTTAATCTTAAATACATAATATTGATTTTAATTTATCACAGTTTAAAGTCATATTATCTCAGTTTGTATAACAATATTATAATAGAAAAATAAACATAACACATCACTCAAAAGAATTTCATAATTACAACATTATTAAATAACAACTAAATTGGATATTGCTTAAATATTGGTACTCTTCAGAATATGTTAGCACCAAGTTTGGCTTACAATATTTGAGCAACTGCAATTGTATTATGTGCATCTAATTTTCAAAAAAAATAATTTTAAATAATGAGATTAAATAATTTTGTTTTATTTTATTTATGTTGAAGACACAAGACTACCTTATTATTTAAAATTAAATAAACAAATAAAGAAAATACTATAAGCTAATATATTGTATGGTGTTTATACAAATAATAAAAAAAAATACAGAAATACTTTAGGTTTTTCATCTTATCACTTCTTACTACTTACTATTCTACTGCTCTTATGTGCTGGTATTTATAAATGAATGTATAACTTCCCTAATCGAAAATACACAAGGCTCTTCATCCCAGTATAATTTTCCACATGTTTCACATAAAACGGTGAATTTAGATGCTTGTGATAGTTTATCAACATCACTTATTTCTATTACAGCTCCTTTACTGGTTTGACATGAGTTAGTTTGTTTATTTACAGGTTGATGATATACATATACTTCTTCTCCATCTGAATCACTAAGAAAATTTTCAAAATAGTCCTCTTCATTATCACTAACATATTTGTTAATGTTTGGATTAGCTTTTTGTGATAATTTATATTGTTTACAAAGATCTTGAACTTCATTTGGTGATAATTCTTTAATGCAATTTTCATTACAGTGTAAACATCTACTTAGAATGTCACTTTGGGAAAATTTTATATTAAAATGGTACAGGGTTTTTGCAATCTGTTCTCGAATATTTCCTTTGCCTATATCTAAAATGTGGTTCTGTGAGAACTTTGGAGTTGGTGATAATTTTAATTTATCTGTTAAAACAAACCGATCTTCAATCAATGCATAGTTAACAGTATCACACCATTGCATAGTTGGAGACGGCATAATAGTATCAATACCACAATAACGAAAGTATGGTAATAAATGAGATAATTCAGTCTCTACTAAAATTTTAGTATCTTGTATGCTTTTTAATTTCACTTCTTGTGTAGAAGCTTGAAGTCTATCCACGACTTTTACTTTCTTTGTACTTTTTAACTTTTTTTCAAGCATAACATCATTACAAACTTCTTCAAAGTTTATGTTTTGTGCTGTACACATTTTTTGTAAGAATTTGTAAACTTCCAGAAGCACAAAAGCATCAAGTGCGGCATAATATACCTGGGTATTTCTCAGTGGTCTTAGTTCCCAATTTGAACATTGCTCAGCTTTTTCCAATGGTAGACCAAAACAAATTTGCACTAATGAACTTAAACTGTTGCCACCACTGTCATTATCATTTGGCAGTGACAAGCCAATATTAATAAGGTTTCTCCATAGTAAACTTAAATCTAATAATCCTTCTCCCTTAACTTTCATATTACTTAAGCCATTCACTGAAGTCTTTATTTCTCTTAAATCTTGTTCAAGTCCAAATCCCAACTTAATTATTTCTGCATTATCTAGCAATGACTTATTAAACCTATACCAGAAACTTGCATATTGCTTGGAATTTAATACTAATGTATCAATTAAGTAAACATAATCAAAAGTTGCTATTTGTATTAGAGCAACCTGTGACTGTGCTGCTCCAAAAGATGGTTTCCATTCACAATCAATGCTTATTATACTATAACTCAACAAAGTTGAAACAAGATCATAAAATTTTTCTCCTGTATTTACCATAACAATATTATTATCAGTTAGTGGAAGTTTATAGAATGTCTGTGTAACATGTTCAGCTGTATCCCAGTTTTCTTCTTCTGTTACTGTCTCCTGTATAGACATGTCTTTTAGAGCTAAAGGTAAACTATGCTCAGGTAACTGAAAGTATGAAGCCCACTTCAGCGCTTCATTCCTGTCATATTCCACTAACATGTCAATGAATTGCTGTGCACATTCTATACTATTTTGAAGAGAGTCTTTTACCAAGTCATCCCAGACTGTTGAACTTATATTATGTTCCACATATTTTTGATATATTAGATATCTAAGTCCACCTGTAGTGCGATTTTTACTAAGATTTATACATGTTTCGATTGGAATGTTAAATTTGTTACATAACCGAGCAACCAGTTTTCCTAGTGGTTTATAATGAATTTTATCATATTTAACATTACATATCCTATTTTCTTCAATATATTTTTGTGCATATGCTTTTATAGAAAAATTTTTATCCAATAAATTATCTAAAAATAATAGCAAAGGTCTTATTTGATTTGGACATTCAGTCAAATATTCATCTACTAAGTTAGCTTTGTCTTGTAATATAAGAGGAAAAAGTAAATTTTCCACAGGTATATCATCAAATAGTTCCATGGCTATTACAATTTGAGATGCTTGTTTGCAATTATCATTTTTAATCATGTGGTAAATAATTGGTAATATATTGTCTTTGATAGTGTATATTTTATATGTTTTTATGACCAAGCTAAGAAAGTTTTGATTTCTTTGTTGTACTGCAATTTGAAATGCAGGTAACTTTAATGATTCATCTGGCAGCACAACACTAGTTAGAGACCATTTGTAAAGAATTTCACAAAAGTAATATGGCAAAGTTTTAGGTTTACAATCCTTAAATTCTTCACAATTTATGATGCAAACTAAAGCTACTCGGTAAGGATCTGTGGTTAAATGAAAAAAATTATCAAAATGTTGATCAATAGTAGGACTCCTTTTCCATGTTTTCCATTTTACTTTCAGTTGTTTTAACCAGGACAATATATTTTCATCAAGGTCGATATTTACTCCCATTATTTTTAAAGATTCTTCCAGAGATGGAACAATTTTTATGTTTTGATCTTTACAAGCAAGCTGATTGATATCCATGATGTATTTTGTGCCTTTCTCAAAGCATTAACTGAAAATATTTTAAATGTTATTGTATACTCGTTGTTTCAATACGACAATAGAAATATACAACTTTTACTTGGTTTCTGTTACAGGATATGTATTTGATTTACATTTAAAGAACAAATATTAAGGTAGTTGTACTATATTTTAATTATTTATAACGTTTTGTTACGTTAGTGTATGTCAAGCCAATGTCAATTATAAACATTAAACACTCAAAAAAGGACAATCAATCTCTCAAAATTTACTGCTTCATATCATTCGTGTTTTTTCTACTATACGTGACACTGGCAGATTATTTTGCGTCTGTCATTGCAAAATCAGGCCATTAAATAAAAAAAGGACAGTCAATAAAAGAATGAAGATAAACCAAAAAGTTCCAAAATTAAAATCGATATAAAAATTGATCTTTGTATATTACTCAGTAAATGGAGATAGGAATATATCAAGGTTTTTTATCATATTTTGAAATTTATTGAAAAGTAAAAAAAAATAAAACCAATATTTTAAAGAAGTAAAATTATTTTACTAATACAAAATCACTGGTATATGATATGAAATTATGGATATGATATGCAAAGATTAAAGTAATAAAATATAATGTAATGTATGCTATGATATAAAAAAATCTTTATTCTTGGTTTTGGTTTGTATTCATCTCTTCTTTATTATATTGATTATGTTGAACTTTCACGATAAATCAAAAAATAAGGATTTTACC
The DNA here is from genome assembly GCA_018231645.1 of Heliconius ricini. Lineage (NCBI taxonomy): Eukaryota > Metazoa > Arthropoda > Insecta > Lepidoptera > Nymphalidae > Heliconius > Heliconius ricini. Next base: position 7,856 of record DVQM01000821.1, read on the forward strand.
GACTTTATTGTTAAAAGCAATTGATAAAATTTGTTTGTTAATAATGTATTTGCACTTATTACTAAGTAAATTTTTAATGCAGTTACAATGCCAATAAATTAGCCAATTCAGTCAGAAGATTTCTTATTAAGTTATCTTCTTTAATCTGTGGTTAAGCCATGCCATAGGATAAAGCAGATTGTAGAGGAAAGGAAATAGGAAACAAATATCAATCAAGAAAGATAATATAACATTATGTTTTTTTATCTATTTCGTGAAAGTATTTTTTATTTTTATTAAATGCATAATTCAATATAAAAGAATGAATAACGCACCTCAATTTTCTTTACGTTGGAATAATTATGTTACTCATGTAACAGAAGCATTTAATGTGTTGCGGTTTGAAAATGATTTAGTTGATGTGACCTTATGTTGTGATGGTGGTAAAATTCGAGCCCATAAGATGTTGCTATCCGCATGCAGTAATTATTTCAAGCAAATATTCAAGGAAAATCCATGCCAACATCCTGTGATCATATTTAGAAATTTTAAGTATGAGGATCTTAATGCAATTATCAACTTTATGTATCATGGCGAAGTAAATATCTTTCAGGAACAATTGGAATCTTTTTTGATAACTGCTGAACTTTTAGAGGTTAAAGGATTAACTGATAACGTTGAAGATGAGTCATCAAAGAATCTAGTAAGGATAAATGACAATAACTCGTTAGATCTAAGTTCTAAATCTAGTAGACCAAATGACCCTCCTGTGCTTATTCCTACTGATGAACCTATGAATCTAGCCACTCCTATTAGTAGAGATGAAAACATTCCACAAGATAGTTCAGCTCCTGTACAAGAATTGGATAATCATGTAAATGAACCTCAGGCTGAAACCTCAAAGTTTGACAGCACAAAGTTAAAACCATCAGCAGCTGTTATTGATGAAATGCAAGTTGACACACAAAATGCAACAGCTGAAGATTTATCTGATAAAAGTAGTACAGGTTTGTGAATATTATTAATTAATAAAATATTATTATATTTTGTTATATCATGTTATGCAAAATAATGTTATCTATCTTGAGGCCGTCATTGTGCAGATGGACATTGACTATAACATGATGGTTGAGGGTTCAAAGCCTATTTAGAATTCATAAACAAAGTTTTGAAGTTCTGCTATTCTATTATCCAGGAAATAGTGTGAAGCAACATTGTTTTAACCACCCTAAAAGTCTAAAGAAGTGTAAATCTAGGCTAAAGTAATCTACAGAATCTTTTGAAATTGACAGATTATAGTTTAAACTTTACGTCTTATAAAAAATGATTTAAACAAATGTGAACTTCCCAAGTTTTAGTAAAAGTTTCACAAAACTTACAAGACTGAAGTTGGATAGAAAGCAAAAAACAGAGTGTTTTGACACTACACACTGCTTAGTTTTACCTCATTATAATACGGCAGATAAAATGTGACATCTCTTCATTATGCAATATTGTAATATTTACAGAATCAGACCTAGCAAAATTTAGATGTCAGCTGTGTCCCAAAGGATTCAAACACCCTACATCCCTAACACTTCATAAAGATTCTCATGCGGGAAAAACACAGTGTCCAGTATGTCACCGGTCATTTTCAAGATCTTATGACATGAGAAGCCACTTACAAAGAATTCATCAGGGAAAACAATTGACTATAAAAGAGATTAGATACAAGAATAATAGTGAGAGTGCACCTTCTAAGCCTTATAGCCCTAACCTTTAATAGTTATAGTAAACTGAGCTTACCATAATGCACCAAGTGCATTAATTACAAAATTTTTAATGTTATTTATATGAATGTTAACAAAAGCATATGTTATAAATTTTATATTTACCCTTGTAAGTCACAAAATTTGCTCAGTGCTAAGCTTTGGCTATTTTTATACTAGTCTATAAAATTATTATAATTGTTTTTAAATATAATTATTTATACCTTTTTATCAAGTTTTATTTATGCTTTCCAATTTTATGTAATTTCAAAGTTTTAATCATTATGTAAATAGATTGTATTCTACTGTTATTATAAAATATGAGAGACTACTTATATGAATTACAAATGTCATTCAAATTAGTAGTCCATACATATCAGTGCAGGCAGAGGGAACCTAGAAAGCTTGTGGTAGGACCCTCCATTGTCACTGGTCTCCTAAAATATCATTTTTTTTTTGCCAACTTTAAAACACTTTTCTAGAAACTGTGAATTGGGCAATTATGTAAGTAGTAAATATGTAATATTTTAGTTATATATTACTATATATTGTTATGTTGAACTATTCACTTTTAAATATGAATTATATTTCAATAACACTTTAACAAAAAGAAAGAACCATTTTAGCCTTGTAAAAAACTTAAAAGAAAATAAAATTCGCATATTCGAAATACTACGGTCCATGAGTGGACCATAAATTCTGCAGGCACTGGGTTAATTATTATTTTGCTACTTATTAATTAAATAATTGCCATCAAATGAAAAACAAATTTTAATACCAATGTTTGGGAAAAAAAGAGAAAGAAGTCCCGAAGAGGAACTAAAAAGTTATTGCGAAATAAAACAATGGCTTGGGTTGTCTTAACTATTTGTACTATTTTGGTGTTTTTGTTAGTTTCGCACGAAATAGCCGCATATAGCAGGATAAACAGATAGAACCTAATGTCATTACCGTTACCCACTTTCCGTCGAATGGTCGAGGCATTGGGCGTTGAATGGAGAACAGAGCGCACCACAGGGCGAGAAAATGGAAATATTAAATATCTCACTCCCCTAGTGGAAATTGAGCCCACAACTGGCACACTCACACGTTTATGCCCAGATGCCACGACGGCCTCAAATTCATATGTATATGCATATATTGTAAGGAAACCTGGAGTATTTTTAATTTCATCATCATATAAGCCCTTAATAAGGTCTTTTTGTGAAATCAGATTTTTTAAAAAATGTGCCATCTGCCTAATAAATGATTTAATTGATAACTCATTATACTTAGTTACTTACATATCTTATAAAATATACATATAGATTTTCTATACACAATATACATATAGATTTTCTTCCTTAAGAAAGGGCGCTCTGTTTCACAGCAAGTGATTAGTAAGGTTAAAATATATTAATATTATTGGCAAATATCTAATAGAATTGATTGTATTACATCTTACTTTGTTCCGTGGACTTAGAAACTATCTTTAAATACAAGGAGTGCTCATATAATATGTGGACATAGGTGTGTGTATGATTGAGACGTGTAATTACGTGTGTATTATGTGATCACATATTTATGATGACATTTGTGATTGGATGATCGCATTTGTAGAAGTGAGTTTAAAAAAAATGATTTTTAACTGACGTGAGAAAGCTTCGTGAAAAGGCGTTGTGTACTTTAGATAGTGTTATATCTATCATATATCATTTTACTTACTCTTGCAGAAACGAGTTATTCGCGCAATCTATAACTTAGGGCCTAAAGATTCCTTAACGCGATATTTTATTGATTTACTTATATTATGAAAAATATTAATGATTTTGCTAAAATCGGTTAACTAACTATATTACCGATTTATAATATATATTATATTGGAAATGGGCTTAAACTTAGCGCTGGAAGTGCAATAAGTCCCGTAACATCAGACAGGCTCAATGGCTTATGTGCTAATGGCTGGTGTGTATAACACCCTTATGTAAAAACGATGTGGCGGTAGTGCTTTCTGAAGAGCTTCAGCTTGGATTCTTTGAAGTTGACCGGCGCCCCCACCGCTTGGTGCGGGTAAAGGTACTGAGAGGGAGTTACCACAAACTTAATCAGTGTATATGCTTCCCAGGCGGGAAGTAGCGTGTACCGTCTACCAAAGTGGTCTTAGTTGGGGGGTCCCCAATTTCAACTTAAACGGTCATATCGGTAAGGCTGCTGAGCCGCATGAATGTGTTTTTAAAAGGAATATAGACACGGTCTTTGCTATACACTTCAGAGAGAAGAAGTTAGAAAATATTCTGAGAAGTGTACTTCGTCTTTTCTGGCCATCAAGAATATGTTCTAATATTACTATAATGGCAGCGGAACTTGTTGCGATATTTATGGCACTTGTTTATGTTTCTAGTATTAATTGTAATAAGGTTGTTGTATTCTCTGATAGTAAAAGTGCATTGCTTCATTTAGGTAATTGTGTTAAAGGCAATAGAGGTATACCAGTTGCGTTTAAGTTGTTAAATGAGGTTATCAAATAAATTCACAAAGGTGTTGCTGCAAAACTCCAGTGGGTTCTTTTTCACCTTGGAATAAAGGGAAATGAAGAAGCTGACAAATTAGCACGAAAAGCATTAGTTAATGGGATAAATTTAAATATATTACCAGATTTTTCCAGATTTTTTAGAAATTTTAATCAAGTACAAAGATAATTTGAAAAAATGTGGACAAATTATTATGGTGAAAGATAAAAATTTAAAGGCATATGGTATAGGGTTATTCAGAACAAGCTTCCTCATATTCCATAGTTATCGGAAAAAAATTGACGCGTCAATAAATTGTTACGGCGCTTAGATTTCGTTCTGGACATATTCCACTAAGAAAATTTGATTTTCTCATGGGAAAAGTAACTTCTCCAAAATGTGAATTGTGTGTAATACATGAAGATGTACACCATTTCTTGGTGGAGAGTGTTCTGAATGTTGAGGCTCGTCGAAAATTATATTGTTGTTATAATATTAATATAATGGATTTAGGTATCTTTCAATGTTTGTTGTCTTAACCAAATTTTGTTGAAGCTAAATAAATGGCTATAAACGTTTAAGATTAATGGATCAAGTGGTTGCTGTTGCATGGACCAATGCTGACCAACTTCCTGGCAGAGGTGAAAAGTCTTAATCTTTCGACTAACACCGAGACTGTTCGGGATGCTTGGGATCGAGCTCAGGCAATCATTGCGGGTCTTTTTCGAGAAAACGACGACTAGTACCGTATAAAACTTGTGTCTTAAATTGAGGTATCTCCCGGTTATGTTTTCTTATGGGGTGAAAGGAACTTAGTTTAAGTCAATTCCAAGAAGACATAAGTTTGCACATTAACCACAATAAAATACGATCGAATCGAGTAACTACTAGTACCACGATCATCTAGAAAACAAGGCTAAGTTGACCTCAAAGAAACATCAACAGAGCGAAACAGCACTTCACGCCAAAACACCGATAGGCAGTGTATAGGGCCTAGGTTCCGCCTTATATGGAGTAATGTCCTCATCTCAGTATCAGTTTGATCATTTTGATAGTATACAATGTAGAGCCGTTCGAATACTTAGGATTTCCTTTGAAAACCTAATTAATATCATTAAAACAACAAAGATTTTGCCAAAAATAAAAAAGTTTTTTTTAAAAGAAAATAATTAATTTAATTTATACTTGTAAAATTAAACGTCTTTTGTTAAGAACACCACAGATCTCATTCGCGAAAAGAACGACAGATATCCATTTCTCATTCTGGTATGTTTTTTGAGAATTAATATGGTAGATCGGCAACGTTTAGTAGTATTTTTGTTTTTACGTTGATATCTATTTGTCACTACGTCACACGAAATACAGTATGGATATAAAAGTAAAATGAAAAAAAAAATTTCGTTAAACTTGATACCTTTTTTTGATATGGTGGTTATAATTTTTTTAAGTATGGATGAAATATTTTATCCTATATGCTGCCCCTGTAAAAGGAGTGAAGACGCTTCCACTCTGTATATATTATTAAATATATTTTGTAATATATTAAAAACAAAATGTCTCTTATTTTGAATAAAATTATTAGACTTTGATATGTGCGCATATGAAATCACTTCCTAGCTTCTAATAATATCTACTTTTGCCGAATAAGAGATATTTAATGCATGCTTATAATGCACATACATACAGTTATCATTTATGCACACATACATTTTTTTCGCTCTGGCACCAAGGCAAAAGCTTGGCGTTAAATCCTACGAAAAGTGGAGAAAAAAGTGTTTTACACTCGGTTCCTTCTACCTACCCTACTTTGTGCGGGATACAGCGTGATCTAAACTTGTAGTCAACATTATTTATACGACGTCGTAACATTTCTACGGGTTGGGGCTAGACTTTGAAAGTTCAAGATCAGTATATTTTAGAGGAACACGGTCAAGTTTTATATTATATTAATGTGTGTTAAAATATAAAAGTGGGAATGTAAAAATCACAAATTGAGAATAAAATCAATCAATGTCAGAAATTCTATATTACAGCATTCATAATGATTTATTCATATATCAACTAATACAGCGTATATATACTATTAAAAACCTTTTGCAAATTCCAATAGAACTTTTAATTCAAAACAAAAGCTTGTGTGGAGCTGTGTGTAGTTAGTAGCTATGCACCGAAGTTGGCAGCCAAGGGGAGGAACGACTCTACCGTACGTAGTGTGGCCGCTCGCCGGGGCGGGGGCGCCGGCGGA
>DVQM01000822.1:0-14297 GCA_018231645.1 Heliconius ricini
TGTGCGGCGGGAGAGCGGCGCTGCACGATGGCGTCCATGGCCTGCTGCTTGCGCTGGCGCAAGATGGTCCAGTCGAACGTGTAGTCGTACTGGTAGTTCATGGTGCGGAACAGGATGCGGAACAGCTGCAGCCACACAAACAACAAAACAACTATTAATAAGTATCTCGAACGTAGCATTGTAGGCAGAGGGAACCTGGAAACCTCCGTCTCGAAGCATTACGTGGGAGCGGTAGTACTCAATGCTGCACTTTGCCTTGTTACCAGAATGAGGAAATTAATATATTAAATATTTTATTTCCCCAAGTGGTATTAGAATCCAAAACAGTCGCGTTGAACGCTTGTGCCCCTGAGGCAGTTGCACCACTAATTCACCGAATGTACCTCGTACCGTACCAAGTCACCATTGCTATCCACAGAATTGTCTTATTGTATAAAACACACATATCTTATTTTAGAAGCTGCCGTGGCGCTGGTCTGACTGTAAGCACGACGATTGGGGGTTCAATTAGCATGACCAATATATATATTTTTACCCAAATATATATATTTTTCATTCCACTCTGGCGATTAAACAAAACGCGGCTTTGAGTTCCGCCACGCAATGTTCATAAATTGCACCAAGTGTGGGGAACAGAGTGTTCAACAACATCAGTAGATTATCAACGTGGTTAAGGACAGCCTGAAGCTAAATAAATAATATTCCTACTTTACAAATTAAATAACTGCGAGACAACGTGCATCAGAAACTATCGCGCATTGAATAGACTTTTTCAAGGAATGTAAGAAAACAAATCGACGGTCCCTAGGTAAGGTAAATAACGAAACTAAAAAAAGGCAGTCTTTAATATACATATATATTTTTTAATTTCTAAAAAATATATTAAAATTACTTTCTTATTAATGTGTTTTTATAATTTGCGTATTATAGAAAATTACCCTAGTTATTAGTTCAAAAGAGCAAATAAAAATAAAAAATCACGATATTTTCAATACTTTACCGAGTGACCGTCGAAATGCTAAGAAAAGACTTTAAAAAACACCACTGTTTAAAAATCAGTCTTTACTAACCTTAAAATTTGCAATTTTAAATCATATTTGAATATAAAACTTAATAAAAGAGAAATTTCTCGTTAATAAATTTACAATTTATCGCTTATAACTCAGCCATTTTATTTGCGAAAATGACTTTTTTCAACAAATCATAAAGATATTGGAACTTTATATTTTATTTTTGGAATTTGAGCAGGTATAATTGGTACATCTCTGAGTATTTTAATTCGATTAGAATTAGGTAATCCAGGATCTTTAATCGGAGATGATCAAATTTATAATACTATTGTTACAGCTCATGCTTTTATTATAATTTTTTTTATGGTTATACCTATTATAATTGGAGGATTTGGAAATTGATTAGTCCCATTAATATTAGGGGCCCCCGATATTTGCAAACTTTTTATAAGTTTTGTTTTTGAAATTGAGCTAATAAAATTACAATCAAACCATAAACCAAACATTCATGATAACGAATTACTTCTTTAATATTATTATTATAACTGATGAATTAAAATGATAAAAACTAAATCAACGCCTTGACTTTATACACAAGCACTTATACTTAATATACTACAAACCTAAACTGAGTGCAAAAACGCTAACAAAAATCAGAAAAAAAATGTTAATTACCTACAATAATCAAGACGTCTGATTGTAAACGCAACACTTGTAGGTTTCCATTTCCACACGGGGAAATGAATTAATTTCACTTCCTCGCTCTGGTAACAACACAAAGCACAATATCTCGAAAATTTGGGGATGGGAAACAAAAGTCTTAACATTAGGTTCCATATGCCTATCCCGCTATATGCGGGATACAACGTGAAGCTAAAAAAAATTATCTATAAATACTTACTTCTACATACATCAAGACCATTTCTAACCACGTTAAGCCAAACTTGATCTTATCGAAGCGGCGATGACGTGACGTCATCAGAATATGTAACAGACGCCATCTTTTAATTTTTATTGTATACTAATAATCAACTAACCTGTCTAAGATACATATAGTCGGGCGCTTCGTCGAAACCGAGACCGCGGCAGTAATTTAAATACATAGAAAATTCCGCTGGGAATCCCTGAAAAGAAAGATATATTTATTAATTAATTATATATATATTTCTTTATAAATTTTGAAATAAACTTATTTATCGTACTTCGTATTTTTTCCTTTTCAACTATAAAAGAAAAAAATATCAAATGTAATACAATACTTACCTTGCATAAAACTTCGACAGGCGTGGACATTTTCTTTTCACTAATACGTTCATATTTTTGTTTCTTAGTAATTGCTTTCAATCCTTGCCACGGCAAAGATCCTCTGCAAGTTAAATAGAAAATAATATAGTAGATAAACAAATTTAGAAAATGGAGCAAGTCGTGACATAGGGGCACAGCGTACGCGATAGATTGATGGATGCCCCATGCCACCTGAATTTTGGAGATATTGCATGTTAAGTGACCAGAGTGAGGAAATGAAAATATTTAATACTTCACTTCGTCGAGTGAATATAGAACTCACGACCCACGTTTACAGTCGCACGCTCGTGCCTTTGCGCAAGAGTTGGCCTCTTGGAGACGTAGTTCAGTGGGAGACCAATTAAGTAGTATATATATAAAATGACGTAGAACATACCTATTAAAATACATAAGTACGTAGCCAAGTGACTCCATGTCATCACGTCGGGACTGTTCGATGCCGAGGTGAGCGTTGATTGACGCGTAACGGGCAGTGCCTGAAAACATTTATATTTTTTAGTTATATATTTTCAACTCTGTGCGTTGTTTTGAATAAATATATAAGATTACTTTAAATTTTTGTGTAATTAAAAGTATAGCTTTAAGTATAGTTTCTATATATCTTTCACATTACTGCCGCTTATTGTCCACTTTATATTTTTGATTTTTGTATAAAACTAGTCATAGTAACCAATATACAGATCTTAAGGTATTTTTATTGTTTATACTACCTTATTTGGTGGACATATACTGTTATATACTTAATTAAAAATTAATCTACTTGAATAATAGAAGACCAAATATTATTGAAATAAAATATTAAGAATGAATTATGTTTTAGAAAACAAAAAATAAACGTAAAATGGGGCATAATTATATAACAATATGGACAATATTTTATCTACATATTAAATCAGGCGTAAATAATGTTTCTTATTACATATGTGGGTAATGAAATTGAATGTATGAATATATAATATATATTGAATGTATGTCACATACCAGTAAGATTCTTATCCTCGCGATAAGTGATGTGAGCTCTGGTGCGTACATCTCTAAATTTCTTAGCGAGGCCGAAGTCGATCATATATAATTTGTTGCAATGACGGCCGATGCCCATTAAAAAGTTGTCAGGTTTTATATCACGATGGATGAAACATTTGCAGTGGACGAACTCCACACGCCCGAGCATTTGATCTGCGGAAATAATAAATTATTAATTTAAACTTTGTTGCAACTATAAGTAAAATGGTTAAAGGAGTGTATACTCCTTGAGTCGAAATTGAACCCACAAATGCATTTTGAATGCGTCATGAGTCATACACAAAGAGTAGTTATTTACATTTGACTACAGGGGAGAAACCGCAGGTAAAAGCTATTTACATATTTATTTATTCTATTCAGCTATACGCTACAGCGTGTACTACAGGATACGTCCTGCATACAGCAGGATAGCCAGAGAAAACTCAGTGTTAAGACACTCTGTTCTCAACGCACGCATTGGGCGATTTTCAAGATATAACTAAATGCAGCGTTTTTCTCAAGTGCAAGAAAAATAAAATAATTCATTGCCCTTCTATGAAGATCAAGATCTTCAATCATTTTTAATTACAATTGAGTACGGAGTATTTTGACAGTATATTATATTTACCTATTGCCTCCTCTAAACGTATGCAGAAGGTAAAAAATGTGAAAACAACATTCCACAAAAATATTATCATATAAATTTGCTAGATGTTAAATAAAATGTCTCTAGTCCTGTCTTTTTTATTGCATTTTGCTTCGATTTTTAAGTCCTAAGGTAAAAATTAAGTGTAAACCACCTTTTTTTAAGAATTAACTTTTATGTATTTTATTTGACTTCGACTTTTAACTCAAGCTTAACATACCTTGATGATATTACAGTAGTGTTTGACAATAAACAGATTACAGAAATATGTTAATATTATAATTTCTATGTAAATAGAATAGTCAATTATGAATTAATTATTTTTATTAAAAAAAAAATCTCGTCTAAAATCGCCAAAAATTTAAAGTGTATATATTTTTTTATTATTTTATTATTTTCATATCGAATAGCCTAGCTTTGTGATTTACGTACAGAAAAGATAATTTTTTGTATATATGTGCTCATGATTTTAATCTGTTTACACAATTAACTGTAAATAAACCTTGTATATTTGAATAAAAAACATATTTAACTATGCTAAAAATTAGCATGTATTTTTTATACTTTCACATATCTGGTATTCTTCCGTATTTTGGGTCACAAACAAAAAGAAAGTAGTGTCAAGACACTGTTCTCCACTGACTTATAAGCGCTGTCTTACCGGACCGGAGACTACTTAATAACTAAAATACACGCTTCAAGTGAGAATCAAATTCACAAGCGCATTTAGTATGAATCATACACCAAATACTTATTTATCATCATTTGACCACACGGGCAAGACTAGAGGACAGTACGGTCGAGACGTGGCTGCGCTGAAGTTTGACTTTCTAAAGTTTTTCGCATTACTTACTCGGGAAGAAAATAATTAAAAGTAAGAAAAAATCAAATCGAGCAGCCATCTCTACAGTTATTCTCTGGGCGGCCACAAATGCCACATCGCAATGTAAAAGTCACATTATAAGTTACTAGTGACTAACACGCGGCTTTGTCCACTTAAAATTATTGGTATATTATAGCGAAACTACATACATAATTTTGATAAATAGTAGCCCGTGTGTTTTTTGACTGTAAAGTTTGCTATTGAACTGTAAAGTTTCAACTAAATCTGTTCAGTAGATTTTGCGTGAAACTGGAACAAACATACAGACTTTCACATTTATATTGTCATGGTATAGTATGATATGATTAAGTATGATATAATGATAGGATATTAATATAATAAGTAGAATAATTAAACTAAACCGACCTGCAAGCATGAGCACTGTCTTGATGGTGAACTGGCGCGAACAAAAGTTGAACAAGTCCTCTAGTGATGGACCCAGGAGGTCCATCACGAGGATGTTGTGTTCCTTCTCGAAGCCATACCATCTGTAATGTGAATTCGGTTTCTTTAGCTTCACGCTGTATCCTTATAGGATAGGCAGAGGGAACCTACTATTAAGACCGTTCCAACGGTCAACAATAGTCAGTTTATACTGTTTAGAGAATGAAATGAAAATATTTTTTTTCGTGGAAATCGAACACACAACCATCACGTTCAGTCAGACATTATGCCGCAGCGCCTCGACAGCTTGAGGTCATGCAATAAGAAAATGCCAAACATATAAAAACACAAATGTTATAAAAGTTGTCGATTTTTTTATTCAAATCCTTATCAAGCAACCTTGTAAGCCATGCGGCTAACACTGTCTATACTAACCTTGATAAATCTTAAGAAATATTACAAAACAATGCATAAAATGTTAACAACTGTGATGATAGCACTTTTTGGATTAATATTAACGAAAATATAGCTTTACGCTGTATCGCGCACACTGCAGACTAGGCAGAGGGAACCTAGTTAAAACAATCCGTTCCCCACTTTCCGCCGAATGCTGCGCCATGACTGGCTAAATACTTGTATAACCTCGGCAGTTAACTTAATTACTTTAATTTTGAAAACTACAGCTATGATTTTTGACAGAATAGACGCGGCGATGAATTTCGACACTTAACACGCAAAATCATGAAAACTTAGCGGAAAGTGGACAATAGAGAGAAAAAATGTAAACCTGTAATTATAGTTTGTAATGTAAGAATTAAACTAAGTGCGTGTGTTTCTTTTTACATAATAATAAATCACCTTTATCTTTAAAGGATACTAAATATTTGGGGAAAAATACATTTACACTTAAGAAAAACATATGTATATAGATAGCAATGAGTACAATATAGAAATAAAGATTATTAGAATAGAATATAATAAAAAAAAACAGTACGAAATTATTTAAAGTCAACATGTTTTCATGGCATATACAATGGACTCATAATAGAAGTCTTATAAATAGATGTAACAGAAACAATCTTTAAATATACTTTTTTATTACTCTTGTTTTTTTAGCTTCACGGTGTATCCCGTACATAGCAGGGTAGCAACCTTGAAACGCATGGAGGGAACCTTGGAACCTAATTAATAAGTAAGACACTTCCGGCCGAATTCTTGAGGAATTGCGTGTTGTGGGGCGGGAGTCAACGCCGCGCTCTACCTAGTTACCAGAGCGACGATATGAAAATATTAAATATTTCAATTTCAAATATTAAAACAATTAGCTAATCTTTCGACAAATTTTGAACAAGTAAGTAGTTTAATACGACCTTGAAACAGTTGCTAAAAGTGTACTAAGGCCACCTGACAGTTTACATAATATGGGTTGTGAAAATCTCTGTCCCAAGGATTTTATGAGCTTTGTTTTTAAAACATCATGCGTTTTGATAAACATGAAAGTAACTTAATAGAATTCAACGTTATAGATAAACTAAAACAAAATATGTTGCAATGTCACAAAGTAAAAGGACTAAGTTGGAAAGAAAAAAATAGACTGTTTTAAAAATAAATAAATGAAAATACTTGTCATAACTTCAAATATTTTAAGATAAAGGTGAATTAGATTGCATAAGACAACATATTTCGCAAAAGCGTTACTACATTAGACAATATTTGAAAACTTTCTTTTTACAGTGTGTATGTATGTTTGTAATTTTACAAACAAAACATCCTCTTTTGCTTGTGAAAATTTCACAACCACCAATTCAGATATGTAATACTAAAACAGAGAAAATGTAGTGTTAGTTAGTATGATGCATGTAAGATACAGTGACACTAAGATTAAGACACCCAGTTCCTAGTATTCCACCCAAATTTGTGTTGAGTGGTAGAATTCAATGCCATATTGTCTTCTCACTAGATACATTTATCTCAGTAGAAATGTACTTACAACTGCTACCTTCAGATTTATACACTATACTGCTTCACCAAGACAGCCTCTCTATTTAATTTATTTGTTACTTACAGAGAGAAAATCTTTTTTCCCACACATTGTTTAGCATAATACTCAGAGCAGTTTTTGTAACACAATATATGTTGGCCCAAAGGCCTTTTCAAAACGTACATTAACACTTGTCTTCACTAGCCAAACTCCTCATCATACTGACACCAAGTTACAATAATTCTAGACAAGTTGAAATCTTTTAGTAAAGAGTAGAGATTTGTTAAGTAGCTAACTACTTCTACAAACAAGCTAGCTCTTAACATAATTCTGGGTTAGTTTGAAATATTTTTTACTTTAAAATGTAAATTTTTAAGACTTACCGTATATGTGGTATGCCGATGCCCCCTTGGAGCATTTTATATACACGGCTTTCATAGAGAAGTTGGGGATGTCTCGCTTTTACAGACTCAACCTTCACTGCTACTTCCTGTAAAAAAATGCATTATCACATTATAACATACTTACATCATACAATTACAACAATATAAAGATACTTAGGTTAAAAAAAATTAAGTTAATAATTATGAAGTACATCATTAAATATAAGTATTATATTGGTATTTAATTAATTTATATAAATCAATATCTTACTACATTAAGTGGTACAAAAACATAATACACCTTTGAAAAAATTACATAGGTGAAGTAATTTAAGCTCAAATGATGAATGCCACAACTAAACAACTGAACTGAAATACTTATTTTTATATGTATCAACTTTTCACACTATCAATGTAACAAAAAAATATATCTCTCTAAGTAAAATTTCATAAAACATAATTTTATTATTCAATTATATGAAACATACTAAAGTAAGATTAAAAACATATCAAACAAAACCCAATTGTTATAAAACACTATTTAAATTTGTCATTTGTTGAATTTCTAGTTCATTGTAGAATGTTTACTTATCAATAATAAATTTATTTATCGGGAACATGTTTAAGTATAATGACTACTTATCCTAATTGATAAATCCATTACTTATAGTTAAACATGGCTTATACATTTCGTAATTTGCAAATAGAATAAAGAAGTCTATTATCTAGTTCACTAAGACTTTGCTTTCAATAATTAAATTCAAAATAAGGTAGGACACAACATTACAACACTATCATTGTAAGGAATCCAATACACTAAATCTATTAATATTAAGCATTATTGAATTACAGTTGTTATTCCTTGGGGATCAGGGTGGTTGGGAAAGACTATTGATGTTTCGTGCTCAAGGGCGAAAAAGATATCCCCGAAGCTTCCACTGCCAATTTTACGAATAAGTTCAAATCTACCAGAATTTAATGTAATTGTACTCTTTTTTAACATGCGTTCGAAATTGTAGGTAGCCATTTTCTTTTGCCTTCATCACTTGCTATCACTAAATATTTAACTAAACTTTCATCACTCTTAATATATACACCACACTTTTATAATATATTTACGTTTATTTCATTTATATTTAGTAACAGTA
Organism: Heliconius ricini; assembly: GCA_018231645.1. Classification (NCBI taxonomy): domain Eukaryota; kingdom Metazoa; phylum Arthropoda; class Insecta; order Lepidoptera; family Nymphalidae; genus Heliconius; species Heliconius ricini. Next base: position 8,743 of record DVQM01000822.1, read on the forward strand.
TTATGAAAAATAAAATAAATCATTCGATACGAGCATCGTCAGCTTGTATTTGACGACTGACGTCACAATAACAGTGATGCCAGTAGCAAATACAAAAATTCTACTATTTTCTACTATGGTATGGTTGACTCAAATTTTAATCCAATAATTACGTAAATATAATTATAATTACATATTATTTATATTAAAAAATATGTAATTCTACGAAGTATATTCAAAAATTATAATTATTAAATAAAAAGCCATATATTACACACGTCAAGGTATTTCGTTAGAGCACATCACAGCCGGTCGTCAAACTAAAATAGCTAGCTAATATAGCTAGTAGCTATTTCAATTTTACAAATAGCAAAAATACTTTTAAATTAAAATAGAGACTACAAATGTGAAAATAAATAATTTTAAGACTTACAGGTAGATTTTATTTTTAATACATCTCTAAACTTATGGTCCTATAAGATTGAACTGTAATACCATCATATTATATGTATTATTAGTAAATAGTAATAATAACATTAAAAATATACCCGTTCGCATTTATATACTGTACACTTTACGATTGCAAAGCCACCATACAATATATCGATGAAAAGGAAGCGATAATATCGCGTATCGAATATACAATATCGATATAAAAACGTATCGATTTTATATTATTCTATATGAATGCGTAGACAATTCATTTTGTAGTTTAATAATAGCAATGGTCAACAAGATATTGATGCCGCCAAAAGTAATTTTAATTTAACTAATTAATTTTGAGATATTTTAAGAATGTCGATAAAAACTACATAAAACACATATATCTATTAATTTGTCGTGGATTTTTGAGATATCAACTCATTCAAAGAATAATGTCCGATTTGCAGATTTTTGTTAATAGGCTGATAATATAACCTTCCTCGGATGATGCGATATGTATAACATTCGTATAAACAAAAAAAATAAGTGCCTCATCTCATCACATTATTGTATAGTTGAGTAAAAAAAAAACTACTTCCTTTAGTTTTGTAAAATTTTATAGAGCACTGATGTGAGCTCCAGCATCATATGTTGATGCTAGTGACCTTGGGGACTATCTTCCATCGTTTTATGGTTTTGCTTCTTCCCTTGTTCTTCTCTGTGGATTCCAAGATTTTCAGAGAATTTGTCTTTGGCTGACTGAACTGATTAAATGTTTTGAATTTTTCTTACTTTTGATATTTTTTTTCCCCGAGTGATCAAGCAACATTAAACCCATGTTATGCTAAGATGCCTGCTAAGATATTTAAAGTTAACGAAAAGACCTTAAAAATAATTCCACGCCACGATTTGCCTTTCCACTGTTGAAACGTTGTTTACACCTTTAATAAACCATTTCTAAGCCTCTGATTGCAAATCGTCTAATGAATTACAATAAAAGACTTTCTGCAATTTCAACCGACAACTATGTGAATTCGTAATTTTTGTTTTTATTTAAATCAAACAACTTTAATCCACCAATCCAATAGTCAACGAAACTGTTTTTGTCTATTTATACAATCTGCATCTTCATTTCTTAATATTCAATTAAATACGTGTCACTTTTGGTTGAAGCTTTTTAAAATCATTATTTTAATAATATATATTTTTTCTTAATTCCAGATATTCTCAGGTTGTATCAACGAGTTAGTATGCTACGTGCATATAACAAGACATAGACGCGAAAAGAACTATTTTAAAGCTTTCTTCCAATGAGGATCATTATTAGACTCAACTTTAGTCAAAATGTGGCCATGACTTCCCACGATTAGACACTATCGAAAATGTCATGTTAGCGCAAATTTAGATACCGAATGCTGCCATACAGAGAATAATCCATTAAAATAATATGACATCGTTATTACAATCTTCCAGGATGAATAGTGGCACTATAACAATACCTTCAAGGGGCTATTTAAGGCAGGTCTGACAAAAAGGACTTTGAAAATTATTAAACGCTTATTGTCTTTAGTTTATAAGGGAATTTTGATCATGAGTATGACACTGACTGTGCCACCTCCTTATCTTGCTAATTTTGTAAATGTGAAAGTTTGTAAGGATTGATGGATGGTTGTTCACCTTTCACAAAAAATGTCATTGTAATATATATATATTTGGGTATAGTGTTACAATAAGTTTAAGCCGGCGAAGCCGCGGGCGGTTCTAGTACTCTGTATATACGACTTGTACAATTACATCATTTTAGATAACGCAATTCAATTGCTGCAATTGTACTCACTTTTTCTTCACGTTTTATTCCATTTTTTATTCGTTAGTTTTACTATGAATAACCGCGCTACAAAAAATTTTAAACGTGCAGATTGAGAGTATGATATTAGTAAATAAATTTATATTTAATATAAGTGGAAAAAGTAAAAACAGAAAGTTATAAATTAAATTAAAAAAATGGCGTAATCCCTTATAATTCATATTGAGCCACAAACAATCAGACTCAACGGGAGGGCTTATCACGAGAACTACACAAAAGTGAAAACATTTTTCACTTTTTTATAAACAACTGTACAATCTTTTTTAGATTTACCTCTCCACTCTCGGAATGAAATGCTAAATATATGACACCGAAAGAACCACTTCCAAGTTTTCTTATAATTTCAAACCTTCCGCAGATATTAACTTTCTTTTTTCTTGACAATAGATCATTAAACATGATGGAACATATCTATTACATGTTTCACTTAGAAAAAAACAATTAGCTTAAAATTATAGATACTGTTTCTGTTAGTAAAAATACTATAGAATAAACAAAACTCGTATAGTGTAGCGAGTATTTCACTAAAAACGACCATTTTTTAGGTTTACAATCCGTGAAGCTCTGCAGTGTTTTCGAAGTATTGACTTTCGAAGCATAGCAGCACTTTAGTAAAACAGTTATATTTCCTGCGCATTATTAACGCCGCTACGCGATGGCACGAATGTATGAAGCCATTTTCGCAATTTATTTACCCTCAGTTGCACGTAATGTAATGACCTAAATATAAAATGTGGTCATAAATAGACACTGAACTTTTAAGGAGCACATAAAATATTAATGGAATATTTAATCTTGCCATAAATATTGTTTCAAAGAAAAACAATACTTCAAATTTACTTTTATTTATACATTAATATAAAATTATTAAAAATATATAAAGTTTATTCGAAGTGGTCTCCGCTGCAATACAGTCCGTTAAAGATTGAGCCAGTTATCAATAGCAGCACTATATTTAGCTATCTTTTTATGGGAAATTTCTTCACTGCCAATCGTATGAATTGGTTAAAGGACTCTAAATTATCATGGCAATGCATTGTGTGGCAGTAGATGAGGGCCAGTCTTCAGCTCCGACCGGAACGTTGGTTTCCTTATTGGGCTCGTTACCAATATTGAGTAGATCGAGCATGACCCCCGCTGAAAGGACCATTCTTGGTTATAGAACATGGTGTCGTTAAGGGACTTAACTACCTTCTCAACAATGGTATCATGATACACTTATGCGGATGTTTGGTACTTTTTTCACAAAAATATCGCTCAATCACTCCTTCATAGCTACTAATCCACCAAACCACTACTAAAGTCGGATAATGCTCACACTCTGCTTGTACTCTGTTAAGTCATTAGTAAGGTTCTTTAAAACTTTCAGCATAAATACGGTCATTTTGTGTAAACGTCTTTTTTCGGTACCTAACTTTTGTGTACCGCTTAAGTAGTTGATTTTATTTTATTGTCAGTTAAGAAATGACCACCTCTTATAGGCTGAAAGTTTAAAGTCTCAAAATCTTTTCAAATGCGCGACATGACTCTAGGTGCTCTTTATCTCTCGAGACAAAATCTTTCGCCTTCGATCAGGATTTCTTCGAATTTTTTTCACTTGCTGCTTTAATAGCCTTTTTCATACGTGCACTACGTGGTCGGCCAAACCTTTTTTTATCACAAGCGGAGGTTTCATTGTACTTATATTAAGTTATATATAATAATAACCCGGTAAACAAACATTTAACTAAGGTTTATATTAATATTAGAGCTTCTTTGGTTGAATATGTTAATATAAAAAAAAATCAGAGTTCAAAATAAGAAACATTCTAGCATAATTCAGTCAATTTCGAGAAACGTTATAAAGGCTATATTGCAACCCGTTTATCGTTCTAATATTACGTAGAATACGGTCAATGAGTAGTGGCTAGCTGTAAATGATACATAATTAGATTTTTCTTATTTACGACGACTTTTACCCTTTGAACGAGGCGCAAACTTTTGAAAACCACAACTCGTTGACCGTTCTGTACCAGAATTCAGTGACATCATGGACCTAGAATGTGTGTCATACAAAATTCTTTATTTTTTTATCTCTGAGGAGCAGCTAGCGTTGTTATAAAATATTGGATTCTTAAGGAAGTCATAAAATATATGTCTGTTTAATATGTAGTCACAATAATAAAATAATATAAATACAATAAAAAAAAAACAGTTTCACGCCGTATACTGCATACAGCAGGGTAGACAGAGGGAACCCAGTGTTAAGACACTCCGCTCCGTTCCCCACATTCCGTAGAATTCCGGAGGCATTGCGAGTTGAGTGGCGGAACTAGACACTGTCAATACAATATTAAAAATATGTTATTATTATAAAATTGAGGAATGGACAGATTAAACACATACAGTATAACCTAAATATATACGACTCTCAATATAACGATTTCCTCCATTTAATGTATTTTTTGAAATCCCCTAAAACTTAAAAAAAAAAGCGAATACAAAATATATTTAGTTTAAAACCTTTTTATAATTAATTTTTAATCTTTGCAAAATTTCATTAATTTATAGCCATTAGATAATTAATCCTATCAGTTTACTTCATTCTACTTCATATTAAATTCATGTCGCGACAGGTTTAGACTTGTTAAATCTTTCGTAAGACAGTAATATTTCGCGTTCTGTAATATTAACACTGCTGTTTGACACTGTTGTTTTAATGTTTACAATAACTGATAAACAAAAAAGCTCACAATTTTTTTTAACCTTGTTAAGAGGAATCGTAGATCACCTCAGTATAACGAACCTCTTTGCAACGAATTTCTTGATATAAAGAATTATATTCTGATTCCTTTCTGTATTGTTGTATAGAGGTTTCAATGTAAATTAAATGTAACATTTCAGGCTGTCGTGGCTCATGGGTTCAAGAGCGCGACTCTAAGCATTATAACATTTTTAATACAAACTAAGAAGTATGAAACAAGTGTTAGAAGAAATTAAATTAAAACCATAATATACAAAATATGTGTAAAAAATTAGAAAGTTAACATTGTTATATTATAGATAAAAAAAACATATTGTTAATATACAAGATAATGCAGCAACATTATTAATAATAATGTTGTCTCATATAATTTGACCGGACCACCCGATCCTGACACAAACAAACGTTAATGAAAGTTGCTACAATACAATAGTAAAAACTACATTTAAATCAGTATTATTACATTTATAATTAAATTAAATGAAATCAGCTTCATGCTATATCCTGCATACAGCAGGGTAGGCAGAGGGAACCTAGTGTTAA